>APFE031285450.1:0-22045 GCA_000404065.3 Pinus taeda | reverse complement strand
TAGAGAAGTGAAGGAAAAAATATTGTGGGCTATCTAGTGGATCCATTGGAAGGATTTAGTCCAAACTTCATCTTTTCAACAGTTGGTGTCTATTCTTCAAGTCATCTCATGGATACGTTTCTTTTATTCAAATCCTAGGTTACTCCAGATAAAAAAGAATTGGTGTAGCTTCAATTGAAATCATAATTTGATTCCAAGAGAATAAATTTAGGAGATCTCTTTGAGGGGGAAGAATATTTTGCAGTGCCCTCCATCAAAGTCCACATATTTTAAAAAGGGACAAGGGAGGGATCCACCTCATATGTGAAAAGGGTGAGTGTTTCAACTAGAAAATCTACATTCCACTGTTTAGTTCCCTATACTACTATTGTAACCCCTTATTATTATTAGTGCAACCCCCTTATTATATTGTTTTTCGCATGTAGTCCCCATATTTTTATTATTGTGCCCCATAGAAGCCCACTATTGTTATTGTTGTGCCCTTGCATTATTATTGTTATGTCGGCTCGAATTATATTATGACCCCTTAGACTCATATATATAAAAATGAGGTCTTGTCATTTGTATAATCCAAGAATTGTTCATTTGTGTAATCTAAGGGAGGTTTCCCCCTTGAAGAGGTTGGTTTTTAAGTCGTTGATCTATCTTTTCTATCTTTTTGTGAGCTGGTTTCATAACATTTGGTATCAAAGCTTTGGATTCTAGGGTTTCGCTACTCCAAATAGGTCATCTTGGACTTTTCAATATAACTTTTTTTCTATGAATTTTCAGAAGCTAAAATAAAAACCCATTTGAGAATAAATCAATATACACCTCGGGTCCAAATTTCAGATCTTGTATCACTATATTTTTAGAGATATGATCTGAGGAAATTAGGGTTTTTGCAAGCTCCAAAATTCCATCTCAATTAGGTCATCATGGAATTTTTGTTATAATTGTGTTTCTACGAAGTTTAGACTCTAAAATTAAAACCCATTTGAAGCTCAGAATTGAATTCTAGATCTTGTTGGGCTATATTTTTTGAGATACAGTCCAAGACATTTAGGGTTTCTGCAGGCTCCCGAATTACATCCCAAATAGATGACCTAGGGAAAATCTTCATAACTTTCTCTCTGAGCATTCGATTGAAATTTCATAAGAAGCTATAGAAAGAGGACATACTCTAATTTTCTATGTATTGTTTTCAGGTCCAAAGGTCGAAAAGTAACACGTGGCACTTCATACAAGTTCGCTCTATTGAAAAAGTATATAAGCAGGTCATCTTGGGATATTGGGCATAGATATTTCTTGGAGAATACAATTTCGATCAGACTGGTGGGATTGGAAAGAGGATGTAGAGGGCTACTGTAGGTCTAAAATTTAGACCTTGGAGATCCAAAATTTTAGAGATACACCAGATTAAACATCGAGCGGCTAAAAGAAAGAAAAAGAATGACTCAAATCAAGAAAATAGAAACACTTAGTAAGCAAAATTGGATGGAGGATTTGAAGAATGAGATTGAAGCTAAGCTAAATAGTTTTATATGTGCCATGGAAGCTAATATTGATGGTAGGGAAGCAGATTGAATAAAGGCATGGAATATTTGAAGAAAGACATGGAAGGTTTGAAGGAAGGTGGGACAAAGCTGCTACAAGAAAGGCCTCCTAATGACAAAAAGGTAGTAGAGGAAACTCACGATGAGAAAAAAAAATGTTAATCATGATTTCATATAATCTAACATTGGATTGAAGACCCACCATATTCCAAAGATCGATATGAGGAAGTTTTATGGTAAGGATTCCATAACATGGATACGATAGATAAATATTTTGATCTACATGATGTGCAACTATTACAAAAGGTACACATTGCATATTTATATTTAGAACCGAATAAATTTTTATGGTATAAAGGGATTTTTTCTCGTAAACCACTTGTCACCTGGTCAATTTTCATGGAGGAAATGATAGCACATTATGAGGATACACAAAGCAACACCTTCTTTAGCCAATTGATAAATCTCAAACAAAAGGGTTCAATGGTAGAGCACATTAAGGAATTACAAAAATTGAATATAAGGTTAAATGATATTCCAGAGAAGCAGAGGATTGATGTCTTCATAGGGAATTTAAAGGATAACATTCAACATGAGGTTCGCCTTTGTGAACCTGATTCATTGGAGAAGGCATACATGATGGCAAGAAAAATTGAAAGCAAAATTATGGCAACAAGGAAGCCTACACTCATAACTATAAAGATGGAAGTGTTATTGCTTCTAGCCTTTCACCACCTACAAGATTGAGACCACAACAATTGGAAGAAAATAGAGAAAAAGGGCTTTGTTACAATTGTGATAGAAAATACACTAAATGTCATAAGTGTGCTGAGAAGAAATTAATTTACATAGATGGGGAAGAGGAGAAAGAAAAGGAATAAGAAATGTCAAAAGAAGAGGATATACGCTAGGAACAAATCCCAGAGAAAGAAGAAATGAATTTGACCATATCTTGTAATGCATTGATAGGAATTACCACTCCTCAAACTCTCAAGATAGAAGGGCATATCAAGAAGAAAAAGGTAGCAATGTTGATTGATTCAGGTAGTACGCATAATTTTATTCATTGTAAGATATACAAGGAATTGAATTGCTTCCTATATCTAGCACCAAAGTGTTAAGTAATGGTTGAAAATGGAGGAACCATAAATTTCTCTGGAAAGTGCCATAATATCAAGCTATCCATGGGAGAATATGTCTTGAATAATCCAATGCTTTCCATTTCAATGGGTGGTGCAGATGTTGTACTAAGAGTTCAATGGCTACAATCTTTGGGTACGATAGCTTTTAATTTTCAAGAACTTTTCTTGATTTTTTTTTGGGAAGGAAAGGAGGTTGAATTAAGGGGTATTGCTGGGAAACTAGGAAATATAATCAACTCAAACAGGATGACAAAGCTTCTAAAGAAAGAACAATAGGGTGAAATTGCACAATTATGTTCACTAGAGGTACCCACATTGAAATCATCTATTTACCTAGATTTCCAAAACATGTTGGACAATCATTCCAAGGTCTTTGAGACTCCCAAAGGCCTCCCACCTATTTGTGATCATGATCATGCTATTCATTTGATTCTAGGAAGTGTTCCCCAAAACATTAGGCCTTACATATATCCATATGCCCAAAATAGTGAAATTGAACATATGGTTGCAGGAATGCTAGAGGTTGGTATAATTCAACCTAGTCAAATTTCTTTCTCTACTCCAGTGGTATTGGTACACAAGAAGGATGGATCATGGTGCATATGGCTAGATTATAGGGAGCTCAACAAGCTTATTATTAAAGATAAATTTCCCATTCCTTTCATTGATGAATTATTGGATGAATTACATGGAGCAATTCACTTCACCAAGTTGGATCTTCATTCAGGATATCATAAAATCAGAATGAAGATTGAATACATTCCAAAAACAACATTTATAACTCATGAGGGTCATTATGATTTTTTTGTCATGCTTTTTGGACTTACGAATGCACCTCTACATTTCAAGGTTTGATAAATTCCATTTTCAAACCCTTACTTAGAAAATTTGTGTTAGTATTTTTTGATAATATACTAATATACATCAAGTCTTGGAAGAATTATGCTCAACATGTTGATAGGGTGCTCTATCTATTGGAGGAGAAACATTTATATGCAAAAATCTCCAATTGTTTCTTTGGAGTACAAGAGTTGGAATATTTGGGTACTCAGTTAGCTCATAGCTCATCTTATCATCCTGAATCTGATGGGAAAACTGTGATAATGAACAAATGTTTGGAAGGATATCTTTGTTGCCTTGTATATGATAAATAGACACAATGGGTCAAGTGGTTTCCTCTGGTTGAATGTTGGTATAACACTTCCTTCCATACTGTAGCAAAAATGGCCCCATTTATGGCACTTTATGGATATCGTCCACCATCCATCACATCATATTTAAAAGAAAATTCTAAGGTTCAAGCAACGGAGGATCACATCGAGCATCAACAACAAGTTATTAAACTCTTAAAGGATAACCTCACTTTGGCACAGAATAGAATGAAACAACATGTAGATCAACATCGCAGCGAAAGAAGTTTTGATGTAGGTGATTGGATATTTCTATGACTATAACCATACAAAAAAATGTCCCTCAAGCAAGCTAAGAAGGATAATAAATTATCGCCAAAGTATTATGGTCCGTACAAAGTGTTACAAAATATTGGTACTATGGCATACAAATTGGAGTTTCCTGCTGTGGAGCGATAAAAATGTGTCTTTTAAACTCCTAATTACCTTCACATTAATTATCAACCCAGGGATGACTTTTTATTTCAAGAGTGTACTCAGTCTGAGCGGCTATTACTTAAGTATTTTTAGTTTTATAGCGTCAGAAAATACAGAGTAAAAGATCTAAACAGACTAAATTACTTCAAGGGATAAATCACACAAGACAGCTTATCAGTCAAGGGTACAGAAGCGATAACCCATCCCTCTAGAAACTGATGGAAAGGAAATTAGAGCATGGACCATAGGTCTGGGAGCTAGGCAGTGACTGCTGAGGCTCACGACAGCCTTAGACCTTCTCTCACACCAAAACAGCAAATGCAAGTAAATGGAACGGCAGAAAGTAAAATAGAACAGCAAATAGGAAATGGAACAGCAAGTCTAAAATGGAATGGCAGTAAATGGAACAACAATAATCGATCATATATGCACACCTCACACTAATATAGTAATCTGACAATTAAGGATAATACGACTATGTTTCCAAATAGAATAACATCACTTTCGGATTCCAATAATCGGGATTTCAAATGAATCCAATAACAGTAATATTCAGTACAGACGCTCTGTAACAGAAATAGCTGGTTTAGACTAATAATATGCAATCAACTCTGAAAAGATTCAATCATGCAATGCAGAGTCACTACACGGATTTCCTGAAAGAACCATTAATGAATTAATCGTAGCAGAGCATGGAATAGCACATGAAAAGCATATCAGATTGCCGAGCAATAAAGATAAGAAAACCACGTAGAAATCAAGTTATAATGATACAAAAGAAAGTGTAAAGATATGATACACAACAACAGCGTACTCCACCAGAGGCTGGGCCCTTAGCCGCCAATGGATGCTACTGGGTTACTTTAGATGAACAGAATGAATAGCAACTCCCAAATCATGTATTAATCATTAAATGGTGAAATCATTACAACATTTGAAGCTTTGAGACTTACAGCATAAAACAATCCTTTCTTCCTCCTATCCTATCATGAATTCTTGATTCTAAATCTCTAATTCTAAATCCTCAATTCCATCATTCAAATCCATCCCTATCTCTAATCTCTGTTTTCATTTAAATAGAGAAATCAGAGAGCAGTTACAATAGAGATAATTAAAGCATGATTATATTACAAAATTAGATTGTTTCCAACCAATTGATAAACAAGAAGATATATTTCCATCCAGCTTTCAACAAGAGCAAGACGAATTTGGCTTTGCAGCTGAGATTTGGAGGACGGCCGCTACAACAAATATGAGAAAATCGTGCTCAAAGAACCCTGCGTTTCTCTTAGTACAAGCCTAATTTGGGCAAACCGTTCTTTAAATAAAGTTTATTGGGTCCGTTCTGGACAAAACCCATGTTCCAGATTTTCCAGATTCTTCTCCATTTGCTCAGAATCTCAACCGCAAAACTGTCACTCCTTATTCCAGCGCATTTATGAGTTGGCACTTTTAATGATCAAATCTTCAATCTGGAAATTATCTTGGAGGCTAAAAATGGTGAATAATGTTATAACCAATTTGTTAAAATTTCATTGATAAAATCATGCATAATCATCAATTTCTTAGAAATGAAGGAAAATAAATAATATTCATCCATAAGAGCATAAATTATTTATAAAATGGATTTAAATGATAAATTATAACAAATGATATAATAGAGAAGAGTAAAAATGGATGAAATAAGTGTTACAAAGTGGTCATATTCACGGCCCAACATACCCCCACACTCAATATGTTGCATGTCCTCATGCAACGAAAACTGAATATATTGCATGTCTTCATGCAACCCAAAGACAAAAACCATGTGTTAACCAAGCAATAAAAAAATATGTTCATCAGCTCATGAAATGGATAGAACAAATGAATTCTTCCTTAATTAATGAATATTCACTTTTAGTAATCTTGATGAAGGCATAACAATTTTTACATTGACATTCAATTATATGTATATATGAAGTTGCAACAAAATATGATATAAGTAACAGCAAACTTCATTAACCATTTTCTCAAAAACTACAACCTAGCTTTTGTTGAAATTTGGCAAGTAAATTTATAATATATGAATGCCTTTATGTGCCAAAAATCGGACTGTTTTGATGCACGGATCATGAGATATAAACAAAATGGCTGTAGGTGAGAGTGCATGATTTCCGAAATTTTATGAACCAATTTATCTTGAATTTATCTAGGCATGTGTATTTTAATAGTATGTCTGTGTTTCCTAGAGATTACAAGAATTGAGTTCATAGTTTTAAAAATATTATGGAAATCAATTTCTACACTTAAATTGTATGCCTTGAATGAGAAAGAAAATAGAAAACATCCATCATGCGTAGCAATTCCTCCCCCTCTTTGAAAAATTAGCATGCCCTCATGCGATGCTAGAAAACAAATAGAGGTGGTTGCTACTATCTGTTGAATTCTATGCTTGGTGTAAAACAACATGGAATAAGGAAGGTGTTGAGAATGAATAAGAATGGCAATGGATGATAAAGAATATGAATGATGTGGTCATAAGAAAGAAATGAAGGAACACTCCCCCACACTCGGAAATGATATGATGCTGAAAAAGGGGAAGTGGTAAAGATGTGAAATGAAGGATGATAAATAATGCTCAAAATGGATTTTCATTAAATTCTCCTAAATTCGTAATAAATTAGAAAATTATGCTATTTTACCTCGAGTTTTACCCCCAAAAAGAAAAATGTGAAATGACATATATGGATTGGCAATTGTTGAAGCTGAGTGGGTGCGGAAAATGATGCAAAAGGTGGAATCCAGGTAAGCACACCATGTCTGAAGAATTGTTCACGTTCGCGAGCTTCTTCTGTTAAGTGCAATAGTGTGGTCATGCTACGAATAGAATTCTGCCCATACTTGTTGTTCTCCTGTAAACAAAGCACTATTTTGCATACAATGTTCTTGAATCCATAATGTTAGTTTTGAATAGCAATAGATAAGATGCATGCAAAATTTCAATTAGAAAAACTTTTGTATACATGAAATACTAATATTTTATCAAATCAACAAGTTATGGCAGAGTGCAGTAATCATATCGCATGCTATCCCATAATGCATACATTCCCCTCTCCAATTGGAAAAGAGATTCCATGACCATAAATCATATGAAAGGTGTTGTGCTGATGGCAAGACAAGGGAATGAACAATACAGCAGTAGAGTACACAAATCAATGATAGGATGACGAGAGTTATGGTTATAATGAGAGAAGAGTATATAAATATAGTTATGAATAAAAGATAGGACGCTTTGGATTGATGATAAGTGATGAAAAAAGAAAAAGGACAACAGTATGCCAAAAAGATGCTTTACTGACGGTATTCGAGTTGAAAATGATGCAATTGATCATAAAACAATTTCTCATGCGTAAAGGTTCAAAACAGGGAAAAAACAATGAAGGAAATAACTTCTCTGATAAGAAGAAAAAAATAAGAAAATGGTATTATAGTAATAATTGACGATAAGATATAACTTCAATACCATAAGCAGAGCCTCTGCTGCCAGTAGGCATCCATAGCCTTGACAGGGTTTCTTTTTTAACCCATATGAGCCAGGATCCTCAATTTATAAATGGAGAGTTTTAGTGCTGTTTTACAGAAGAGATCAGTGTGCTGGCGTGGTAACCAGATAACCACACTGCCATTCACCAGGAGGTAGCAAAAGTGATCAGGCCGGCTCGTGATGAGATCTCCTGTTCCAAGGATAATTTGGCTATCCAATGGATCATAACCCTGGTGTGGTGGCCATATTGGGAATGTCACTTTGTTACAGCCTTATGAACATGGTAGGCTGGCTCGTAATGAGACCCCCTATCCTTCATCTGTGAATAAAATTTTGTTGTTATTACACATTTTTATGATAAAAAGAGGGAGGCTCAGTACTCCTTAAGAGCAGGGATGGTGGAAGAAGTTTGAACATGTCAATAGAAAAAAAATATACCCATAATCTCATTTATTATAGACAGAGAAGATTATAACCAGGAAAGGTGGACCCAGCATGGTATTAAGATGATCAATCAATATCATGTTCAACAAAAAACAATACAGTAAAGTAGTATATAAATAATTGTGTCCTTTTTGAAAAGAAACTATCATCAAGGAGTTGTCCTGTTAAAGATCATAACGTAAATGATATTAACCTGCTTCAATAGAATCCATAATTCTTGTCCTCATAAAAATAGTGTACTTCATACCATGAAAGGGAATCAATAAAATGTGGTTGAGATGAGCTAGGAATAATTCCACAAGAGGGAGGAAGGGTTGCTCTCAAAAATACTCCTAAAGTGTTGTTTTTTTTTTTTAAGGGACAACAAAAACGCTCAAAAAGTGTTATTCTTTGTAGGGAACAGTGAAGGAAATGCACGTCAAAAGGAAAAAATACACACAAAAAGTGTAAAAACGCAAATGCCATTTCTTTGGAAAAGGAACAACAAAAACTAAAAATGACGTTCCTTTAGAAAATAAACAACAAAAACGCAAGTGTCGTTCCTTTGGAAAAGGAACAACAAAAATCAAAAGTGTCGTTCGTTTGGAAAAGGAACAACAAAAACGCAAGTGTCGTTCCTTTGGAAAAAAAACAACAAAAATGAAAAGTGTCGAAGTGTTATTGCTTTCGAAAAGGAACAGTAAAACGTGAAAGTGCAGAAACGTTGTTCCATTTGAAAAGGAACAGCAAAATGTGAAAGTGCAGAAGTGTTGTTCCATTTCGAAAAGGAACAGCAAAACGTGAAAGTGCAGAAGTGCTGTTCCATTCGAAAAGGAACAACAAAATGTGAAAGTGCAGAAGTGCTGTTCCATTTCGAAAAGGAACAACAAAACGTGAAAGTGCAGAAGTGTTGTTCCATTCCGAAAAGGAACAGCAACTGTTCCATTTTGAAAAGGAACAACAAATTGAACCGTAAAAAGGAACAATAAAATGAATGGCTGACCCAAAAAGTGCTATTCCTTTGGAAAATGAATAGCAAAACGAAAATGATGTCCCTTTTGAAAAAGGAACGGCAGGAACGACAAAAATGCACACAAATGTTGTTCCTTCAAAAATGCACAATCATAAAATGCAAGCACGCAAAGAATGAATTAGCTGTTCACTGCATTGATGCTGAGGATGAGTTACACTTTGAATGAAGCAACACCTGAAACACAAAATATAAGAGAAATTAGAAAAGAAACAACAAAAAACAGTATGTAAATAAATAAATTGAGTTACAACAGCTATGATGTTTTATGTAAAAAAAGATGAATCTATTCGAAAAAAAAGTTTTGACACAAAGACATGACATGAATCTTCATGGAAATCAATTCTTCCATTTCTTCTATTTATGCATCTGTTGGGTAATTGAGTTGATAAATTTCCTTTGTTTATTTTAAACATTTCTTTCCAAAGAATCATCGTCATAATTGACCTTCTTTTCTCCTGGACCTGCAAAAACGAGTATCTACCTGCAAAACATTAAATCATGGGAAAGAGAGGTGGCGGGCTCCCTTAATCCAAAAATTATGCAAAAAAACTAACAAGTAGTTACTTTGTAGAACAAATCCACGGAGAAAATAACAAAGTAAAATTTATTTGTCACCTGCGGGACAGCAGTGGTTGACCATACTAACCAGCAGTGTTTTAATCACAACTTCTTTTTTTTTTCGTCCAAATTGAGTGATTCCAAAGCCAAATGAGGGCTAAATCAAAGGTTTATCTCCAGTAGAAACAGGTTTTAGAAATTCAATGATATTATATGCCAATTTTAGTTAGAACAACCTGCATAATAAAGTCATTTTCGATTACCCGACTTAGACCAACAGTTGATATTTCAAGCATAACTTTTTCGTTTGATGTCGGATTCGAATGATTCAAATTGGAAATGAAAGTAGATTAATTTATTTATCTCCAATAAGAATAGGTTTTGAAGACAAAAATAATTGATAGGTCAAATACTGTAAGAAACCGTCGGAAAAACAGAGTTTTAAGGATGTTGATTTACGATAGACAGTCAGTATTTTGATCATAACTTCCCCATACGATATTGAAAATGAGTTATTAAAATTTAATTGTAAACTAGATTCAGAGGGGAATATACCATAGAAACAGGTTTTAAAAATTCATTCATTTAGGCCTCCAAAAACTGACTTCCCCAACTCTGTTCTTGAGCTGCCCGCTAGACATCCGGTCAATGTTTTGGTTCTAACTTTTTCGTTTCAAATCCAAATTGAGTGATTCAAATTGGGTTGGAAAGTAGACATCAAGGGATACTTAGGATAGAAACAGGTTTTAAAAATATTTTCTTTTGGTCCCTCAAAACATGACTGTCCCGACTATTTTTCCAGAAATCTCATCAAGCCCGCAAGCCAAAAAAATGATATTCAAGCATTTTTTCATATTGATGATAAAAATGAATATAAGTGTTTGTAGAACTATTATTTCCATTACATACACAAATGAATTCATCTACATACACAAATGAATTCATCTACATACACAAATGAATTAAAAAATTATCACCAATGTTGATTTGCATAGCATGTTGCAACAAAAAACAACTAGTTTTACATAAAAAAACAAAATGCATTTATTTATTCCCTTATTTATTTTATTTTCTACACTAAGATATTTTGATTTGAAAAATGAATATGACTACATATATGAGTACTTCCAGTTGAGCATTTTCGAATAAGGCTCCATGTATGCACAATACCCAATTTGAAAAATGCATCTTTAAGAATATTTAGGGTATGAGAAGCCAAACTTCCCTTGAAAAAATGGTATCAAAAATTGTGACAGCATGAGTTGATGTTTGCAAAACCTGGATGAGGTTGAAACACAATTTCAATATATCTACTTTCTTTGATATTCCCCTGCCATCATATCATGAAGTTCTTGAGCTTTTAAAATAGCTTGTTGATGCATAGTAAAAGAAACCTCATTTTCTTCCATAGCTTCTACAATTTTTGCATTTGAAACATTCTGAATCTCATTGTAAGTTTACTCTAATAACACATGTGAGATAGAATGGGTGGGAAGGGTGGGTAAATTTGGCAGTTCAACATTTTAAGTATGTTGTACTGGTTTATTATGGTGAGGGTGTGGAATTAGTTGAGCAGGAAAATGTGTAAGGAATGAAGCATTTTGATGATATGGTTGATTGGGTTGTGTGAATGGTTTTGATGGGCAAGCAAGATATTGTGGAGGAGTTGGTGGAGAATATGGAGAATGTGCTTGTGCTACAAGATGAGGGAGAGTAGTCATGCAATCATAAGGTGGACCATGCCAAGCTTGTAAAGAAAATTGCTGGTGGTTATATTGAGATTGACATGGCTGCCCTAACACATTAGTATTCCATAATGGATTATGCAAGTAAGAAAATGGAGAGGAAGTGTTTTGAACCATACCTGTAGGCCATGATTTCCATGGTTTTGACCTTGTTGCAGCTTCCTTACCTCTTTGATATGCTACTTCCATCCTAGATAAGGAAGAGTGAGTATCTATGAGATGCTCCTTTCGGTCCTGAGGGTAAAACACTTCATCCAATTTTTGATTTTTATGAACCTGCGAAACATCCAATTTTGCGTTTAGAGAGCTAATAAAATCAACTTTAAAAATTTCAAATAAAGCATTGATTTAAGCTCTTATGTCTCCTATTCTTGTAGCAGATTTGGAAAAGAAAGAACAAACATCTCTAGAATTCTTACTAGCCTTGGAGATTCCTCTTGAATACCTTATGCACAAATCACAAACATCATCATATGATAACTGAAAAACATCACCTTTTCCTATCAGATTTAAAAGTTCTAAAAATTTATCTTTGATTCCTTTAAGAAGGCGTGTTTTTAAGATCTCTTTTTCCAAATACTTATATTTTGATTTTTGAAGGTTGTATTGAAATCGATCTACATAGTCCTCCAAACTTTCATCTTCCCCTTGTATCATACCGAAAATATCTTCATTGTATTTGCAATAGTCTTGGTACATCTTCAAGAATATGTTCTTCATGTCTTCCTATGATTGGATGTAATTCCCACCTAGGCTCATGAACCATCGGAGAGCTACTCCTTTTAGAGTAAGAGGAAACACTTTCAATCTTTGATCATTAGTACAATAATCATATCCTCTACAAAGTATTTCAAACTCAAATAAGAATGTATTTGGATCTTCATTTGTTAAACCATGAAAATTTGGTAAAGACAGGGGAATTATGTGCATTTGTGTCACTCCTCCTAGATCTTTCATAGGAAATTCAAAAGTAGAAACATGAGCCATTTCTTATCATAATATAAGATGTTTTTCATGTGTTTCTTCGAGGCTCCTCTTTCAAATGTTCCTATCAATTGGTTAGTGAAATGGATGGTGCTTACATCACCACTTGAGAAAAATCATGAAATTTGTTTTTCAAAATTTCTATTTTTTTTTTTAGTCATTCACATGAAAATTCAAACATCTATTTCTACTCTAAGTTCTTTAACAGTTCTGTTGGAAAGCGGGTGGGGGAGCAAGGCTTTTACATTCTCTGTACGTAGGTTCTTACCTTCCGTTTTTAATACCCAATTCTTTCCTAACAAGCACTCATCAGATGCACACTACTCTTTAAAAATCACTACACTCTCCCCGGAAACGGTGCCAAAATGTCAAGCGATAAAAAAGGTCTTTTAACTTGTAATTACCTTCACATTAATTGTCAACCCAGGGACGACTTTTTATTTCAAGAGTGTACTCAATCTGAGGCGGCTATTTACTCAAGAGTAATGTTTTGCAGTATAGTGCTTAAAATCCAAAAGTAAATGAAAGCTGGAAATGAAATCTAATTAGAACAGCAAGAAACTCAAATGCTCTGTAATTAAATCATTCACTCAAACAACCATCAATTGAGGATACAGTAGCAATAATTCATTCCTCTAGAGATTGATGCAATTGAAATCAAACTAGCAAGACCATCAGTCTGGGAACAAGGAAGGAATAACCAATGTTCTCTACAGTTGACAGTCCTACTTTAAAGAAATTTAAAGGAAATAGAAATTGAACTAAAGCTGCTATTGAAAGTAAATTAGGAAAACTCTTTAAAAGAAAACTCTTGCAATTAATCAACATAAATGAACAACAAAGTAAATGGGCAACAAACTGTAATTAAAGGAATCTAAACAGAAAACTCTAATTAATGGAAAAAAACAACATCAAGGCCAAATTAATAGAAATCTTTACTCTAAGAATAAATCAGACAGCACACGGAAATAGAACAACATTGATTAATGATAGAATATGAAACAATGCTGGAAAGTCAAATATAAATACACAATAACTTAATACACGGCACACCTTAATAGTAATCTAATATGGTAATCCAATTATCAATCTTAGTTATAAAGAATACAACTGTATTTTGTAATGGAACATCAACGTCAATAGATGCAACAATCGCTAGGAAACATAATCTCTAAGATGAATTCAGTAATACCAATTAATAAGTGTTACAACAAGGATACTTTGTAATAGAACAACAATAACATTTTGTAAGGATCATCGACATTATATCAATGATTAAAAGAGCAACAATGCTTTGCAAAGTCAATATGATATTTCTGTCTCAGAGAATGAGATTACTCGATAGATCAAACGTAACAGAGTTGTGATGTAAACTAATAACATACCAGATTACCAAATAAAGCTGATAAGCAAAATCACGCATGAACTACAAATATAATATACAACAGCAGCACAATCCACCAGAGGCTGGGCCCTTAGCCGCTAGTGGATGCTCCTGGGCTACTTCAGATGAGAAGAATGAGCAGAAACTCCCGAATCATATATTAATCATCAAATTGCGAAATCATTACGACAGCAAAAGCTCTGAGAATTACAACATGCAACAATCTCCTTTTCCTCCTATTCTATCATGAATCCTTACGTCTAAATCTCTAATTCAAATCATAATTCTGAATCCTTAAGTCTCCATCTCTAAATTGATCATCCCTCTCCAAATTAATCATCATCTTCTCTGATCTTTGTTCTCAATTAAATAGAGAGAGATCAGAGAGAAGTTACAACAAAGATAATTACAACATGATTTCTGTTACAAAATTGGATTGATTCTAACCAATTGATCAACAAGAAAATATGTTTCCATCTATCTTTCAGCAAGAGCAAGGCGAATTTGGCTTTGTAGCTGAGATTTGGAGGATGGCCACAACAACAAATCTTAGAAAATCATGCTCAAAAATCCCTGTGTTTCTCTCAGTACAAGCCGAATTTGGGCAAATCGTTCTTCACTAAAGTTAATTGGGTCCGTTCTGGACAAAACCCATGTTCCAAATTTTCCAAATTTTTCTTCATTTGCCCAGAATCTCAACCGCAAAACTGTCACTTCTTATTCCAGTGCATTTCTGAGTTGGGATATTTAATGATCAAATATTCAATTTGGAAGTTGCATTGGAGGCTAGAAATGGTGAATAATGTTCCAACCAATTTATTAAAACTATCATTGATAAAATTATGCATAATCATCAATTTATTAGAAATAAAGGAAGATAAATAATATTCATCCATAAGAGCATAAATCATTTATAAAATGGATTTAAATGATAAATTATAACAAATGATATAATAGAGAAGATTAAAAATGGATGAAATAAGTGTTACAAAGTGGTCGTATTCATGGCCCTACAATGATATCATCAACGTAAACAACAATAATTAGTAGTTTATCATTCTCAATTTTTGTATATAAGTTGTCTACGGATCCTTTTGTGAACCCTTTTTGTTGAAGATATTTGTCAAGAGATAATACCATGCCCTCAGAGCTTGTTTTAGTCCATATAAATCCTTTTTGAGTTTTCACAAAAGGTTTGCATTATTTCCCAGAATGAATCCTTCTAGTTGTTCAACATATACTTCTGCTAGATCGCCATTAAGAAATGCAGATTTAACATCCATTTGATGAACTTTGAATTTTCAAAAACTTTAAAGAGAAAGAAACATTATTATGGCTTCAAGTATAGCTACATGTGCAATAGTGCCTTCAAAGTCTATACCTTCTTGTTATGCATAACCTTTACAAACAAACCTTTCTTTATTCCTAATTACCTCTCCATTTTCATTCAAATTATTCTTGAATATCCATTTTTTCCCTATAACATTTTTGTCATGAGGTCTAGGAACTAATTCCCAAGTATCATTGTTTTCAATTTGGTCAAGTTCTTCATCCATGGCCTTAACCCAAAATTCATCTTTGCTAGCTTCATTTACATTTTGTGGTTCTATGGAGGATAATAAGGCTAGATAACTAGGAGATCCTACTAGAGTTATTCTTGTTTGTACTCTAGACCCTTTTTCTCCTAGAATTTGAGATTCTAGATGATTCTTTTGAACGTACCTGGATGGAGCCTTTCCATTTCAAATGTATATTCTTCTGATGTTTCATTGGTTTCTTCCTCTATATCATTTCAATTTGACATGGGAAAGCATTCACCATCTTCATTATTATCATCTTCTTTTGTTGATGTCACCTATTTCAGATTTATGCATGCTTCATTGATTACAACAACAATGCATTCAATAACTTTTCAAAGTTTCTTATTATAACATTTGTATCCTTTACTTCTAGATGAATAACCAAGAATATTCCTTCGTCTACTGTGGGTTCAAACTTACCAAATTTTTCATCAGTATTTTTAATGAAACATTTTCTTCCAAAAAATTTGAAGTGTTTTATAGTGGGAAGCTTACCATACCAAAGCTCATATGGAGTTTTATCATTATTTACACGTACATGAGCTTTGTTGAGAATATTTACTGCAGTATGCGCAGAAGGTGTCAGAAGTTCTAGACTCATCAAGCATAGCTCAAGCCATTTGTTGAGCTATTCTATTCATTCTTTCCGGCTTTCCATTTTGTTGAGGAGTTCTGGCAACAAAGAACTATCTCTTGATTCCACGTTGTTCACAAAATTCAAAAAATTCATCTGATATGAGTTCTTCTCCCCAATCAGATCTACGACATTTGATTTTAGATCGAATTCATTTTCAACTAAAGCTTTGAAGACCATAAACTTTTCAAATAATTCATCTTTATGTTTTAGTAAACCAATCCACAACATTATAGAAAAATAATCAATGAATAAAATGTAGTATTCTTCTCCACGAGGTGACTTTTTCCTTGTTGGTCCACACAAATTAGTATGAATGAGTTCAAGAGGCTTACTTGATGATAATTCTTTGGAATTTTGAACTCTAGTTTTCTTACGGAAGTGACATGGTTTGCAGATGGTACTTGTCACACGGAATGAGTCGAGGTTGCGGACAAGATCGACCTTCCTAGTATCTAAAGATATCTAGTGACAAGCAAGCCAATAAAAAACTATCTTTCTCTAAATATGCAATAAAAAACAAAGGCAAACAAGTGATTTAGGCCTACCTTGGGTCCAATGCAAATTTGTGGAAGCCTCGCTCCCTCGCTCCAAATGAGCTTCCTTGAAGTGTAATTCCGCAAACACAAACATGCAAACAAATTAAATAGCACCTGAAAAGACAATATCATAAAGCATATTCATCATAATGATCAAGGAGATTATGAAACAAACCACATAAGACAATTTGTTGAGAAAAATGAATTTGATTGTATTAATTCAAATGAAAGAAGAACTTTACAACCTGTGCCTTGATGCTGTACAAGCTCCTCCCAGGGTCCGACAAGAAGTCTCCTCTACTTTGAAAATTTTCACTCACTTCCCAATGAAACCAAAAGGTATGTGATCTCTCCTCTCAAGTTTAACTATGAAGTCCCAATTCCATCAGCATTTACCCTAAAAAATGTTCACCTTCTAACCTCTTCAGCAACTGACCCAATGCCTTAATTTATAGTGCAATGGAGGGAAGTTACTAGGTCCTACTTCAAAGGGATAAATCCCTCCTTCAAAGGGATAGCTCCTCCTATCAAGGGATTAGCTCCTTCTCTTTTGGGATGCATGAACAACCTTGGAGCAAACAATCCACGTCAAAATTCCTTCTAGAAACATCTAGAATTAACCCAAATTGAGTTTTTTAGAATAAACTTGCGCCTTTTTGACTTTTACAGGGGTACGCACCCACCCCTTTACAGACAGAGCGTGCAGATACGCAGGTAATATGACCAAAGTGTGCGGGCCCGCAGGCAAAAGTGAGAGAAAGTGCAGAACCAGAGTTTTATTGATTTTCAATGTCTTTCTCTCATTTGAAAAGCTTGACATGAAGAGCTAAGGTCTAAGACTTGCTTAGGAGGCCAGTATAAGTGATGATAGACTCATATTAACTGCAAATAGTCATGGTGACGATATTTTTGTGTAACAGATTGCTCCCTAAACTGTGAAGTCTGTAGTAGATGAGGATTTCATTTATCATTTAGGAAGAGTGAAGTACTTTATCATTTCGAGGATCATCTTGCGGAGAGCTTGGTTGGAACCTGTAAAAACATTCAAATGAAAAATATATATATGAGATCATATCATCGGTGAGGTAGACATTCCCATACTTAGATCAAAACTAACTAGAAAATTGACTGCTGCTCTGATATAGGAATGATCTTGTAATACATCACAAGTATAGACACATTTGTAGACACAGTATGGACGCAGCCATCTGTTTATGAATAGTCTACAATATAATGAATACAAAATTCCTTGCAACATGGATGGTGGAAACTAGATCCAGGGTCTTCATTTCTACTTCCTGAAATAGTACGATTCTATCCATGCGAGTGAATGTGTCGAAGTCAAACATGGTAGAAACCACTTGATTACCAGTCGATGATGTAAACTGTTAACAAGTGTGAGAGAAACCACCAATAATGACAATGACTCTCAAAGTACTCAGTACAATCCATGAGATGTGATCAGCTGTGTCGATGTCGAACATGTCACGGAATCCTTCGATCGAAGGTCAATGATGCAACCTATTGTTGAAGGCGAGAAACCTGCCATTGGGGCATGCAGATCCCAAGGTACTCGCGATTTCTAGATCATCTTTCTAGATAAAGAGCTGAAGTCGATAGAAAGCCATCCGTCGTAGGCAAGCCCACAACATGAAATCATAGATTAAGTTTGAAGAAATTTAGTTGCAAGGATTGACTCAGGGATGGTCAAGATGGTTGACAAATATTTTTGCAAATGAATGGCTTATTCGCACTGACCTCTTGAACACATAATGACATGGCAGATGGTTTGGTGACAATAGACCCAAAGTTAATACCCAGAAACTGACTGAAGACTTTCAATGTGGTATGATCAACTGTTAGGCAAAGGATTTCCCAACCCAGGTGAATGAAAGTGTCGTGTTCAAGAGTGGTTACAAAGTATGACAAATAGGCCCATTTCTCTCTCTTTTCCCCCACCATTTATGGCAAATACCTATTTATTTTTTACAAGCTTGAGGAGGATAACATGTGCTTGATTATAAGCTCATCCTTCGGATGAGTCCAACTTAGTTTAAATTCAAACCCTAAGAAGGAGTGGTCTGTTCTTGTTTGTAATTGAACAGGTCGTTTAGTGTCAAAATTTAATGAGTCCAGTATAGGAGAAACTTGGCGTTTTTCATTTTTAGAGAGTCTGAAAAAACTTAAGAAGACTCCAAGGTTGACCTTTTTCGTAAATTTGTGTCTCCCAAGCCCAAAAAAGTATAAAATAATACTTGAGAGAACCGCTTGATCTTTTATGACCAAGGATTACTTTTCGTAATTAGTGCCTCTGATCCGAAAAAGTAAAAAAGCGATCAATGACACATCGTTTTATGACCAATATCGAATTTGAAATGACAAAATCCGACAATCTTTTTGTGTTTTTACGGTCAGAAAAGGGATGTAAGAGGACCGTCTTTTTAATTCTGTTTTAACGAGCTTAAAAAGAAAAACTCGGCAATCTTTTCATGTTTTGAGAGTCAGAAAAGAGCTTAAAGGTGACTCTGATGTTTTTTCATTGAAAATGACTGATTACGCCTGAAAAATCCATTATCCTGAACAAAAACTCAAACGTTATTCATACCTGTTTAAAAATGGGTAAAAATGTCGCAAAAACACCTTTTCAAAGTGAAACATAAACAAATTTGGAATTTATTTACTCAAAAAACTTATAAAAAGGACTTTTTACCATTCATTTTTACCGTTTGATATTTGGGTGAGAAAAAAGGGGCTTTTGACCATAAACTTCCCGTGAAGATTGCAGAAAATCCGTCCATCAGAATCGAACGCCATCTCCTCCAGGTAATCTACATCATCCTACTCTTCATTTCTATCCATTTGAAATTGTTTTTTAGGGGTTGATTTTTATTTTTAGGAGGTTTTTAGGTTTCAAAACCCGCGCGCGGGGGCCCACAGGTTTACCACAGGGGATCCACGTACCCCGACTTTTTTGCAATGGGAAAAAAGTCGAGGGTACGCACCTGCCGTGAAAGCAAGGTGTGGACCTTACGCACTGTCCCTAACAAGAGGGTGTGTACCCCGCACAAAGGTTTGTAAAAACCTAACTAACTCAAAAATTACCCAAAGAAACCAATTTTATGTATTCTAATTCGCCTTTTTACTTGGATGTAGGATAAACATCATGCTTGATTGGCAAGAACAGGAGCATGAGGATGTGGACCTCGCCGCGATGAATCATCAACCTTCGATTGATGCATTGAAGGCATGTGGCTTATAAAAATTCTGGGCCATACCTGGCATGAGGGCCCAGGTAGAATTTTTGCAGTGGCTGGTTGATAGATGGAGTATACAAGACCAGTGCTTCTTTATCGGTGGGCACCAGCTCGAAATCGAGCCAGCAGACATATACTTTTTGACTGGTTTGCCCAGGAGGGGTGAACATTTGACTCTATTCAGGGCTAGGGCAGGTGGCCAGTCTGTCGAGAGCCTCCGGCTAGAGTATTGCAACGTCCAGAACCATGAAAAAGGGATAGATATCAAAACCATATCCTGTCCTGAACTCATGGTTATTGGATTTACAGTTACCAGAATCTGCAGTAGTGCAGCACTACACATAGCCACCGGATCCCAGATGCGGATGGCAATCGATTGCTTTCGAGGAACCATTTTCAACTGGCGATGCTCTGTTGGCCAATGTGAAAGGCCAACTGACCAGGGCCAAAAATGGACAACTAAAGACTTTTGGATATGGTGCTATAGTTGTGAGTTTTGGTCTTGAGAGGGTTTTGATGTTGATCTAGTAGCACCTCACTGTCGGAGCTGGGCTTCCTCGAGAGCCCAAACTGATGCAATGGGTTGCAGTTATGGCCTGTCATCCTGATGAGGGGACCGAGGTCGTTCGGTTCAAACCTAAGTATTTCCAGTGGTTGGAGAACCAGGTTTTTTCTATTCAGGACTTTCCTTATGCTGGAGTTGATTTTCATGGGGACCCAGACATGGCTCTTCCGCCAAGAGAGAAATGGGATGACTCAGGTAAAGTCATTTTCAACATTTTCCTAATTTATTTATTTTTGTTTTTATATCGTCCCAAAACTAATAATAAAAGTTTCAAATGCAGATGTGGGCCCACGGCGACCAGCTTCTCTCCAGCCTTACGAGAGGAAACAACCAGTTGCACTGGCTCCAGCCCCACAGGACGAATCAGTAGAGACTTTGGCCGAGTTGGAGAGCCATCTAGAGCACCTGACAAGGGACATTCTAGAGACCAGCATAGATGACATCCCTCTTCGACTTCAGCGCTATGTGATTAGGGTCCTAGGACCTTTTAGGAGGTTCCTTTGTAAGGTGGCCTGTGCAGTGGTTTCGTATCAAGATCATCACCAGTGATGGGGATGATCGCCTATTGTAGTCACATATGACATTTTTGCTTTTTGTACTTATCATTTTTGCCGATCATAAGGTGTTTTTCAACCTATGATTGAGGATGATGTATATTTTGACACACTCCTATATTATATCACTATTACCGACTTATCTTGTTAAACATGTTATGGAATGTTTTTAAATTTACTTGTATGATTATTGCACATGTCTACTTAACATTTGAGAAGCAATTGCATCTGCTAATGTTTTTAAAGATCTTGGAATATGTTGATATTCAATATAGTCAAATTCACGTTCCAAGAGACGCACTCTCAAAAATAATCTCAATAATGCTGGATTTCTAATGGCGTATACTCTATTAAGCTGTAATACAACGATTTCAGAATCTAACCTCACTATCAAACTCTGAATCCCAAATGAAATAGATTCAGACAATAACTCAATCACTGCACTATACCCTGCAATGTTGTTTGTTGTTTGACTAAGGGTTACCCCATGCATGGATACCAACTCGTCAGAGGGCGAATAAATAACCCAAGCTGCGGAAGTAATATTCCATGTACTACGACAAGCACCATCAGCGAAACCAATGTATGTTTGGAGAGGCGTCGACATCTGTGATATCAAGAGTAAAACCAAGATAAGCGGGAATAATGACGAAAAACACTCTCTAAGCTAAGCACACTTTTTAATCTAAAACACACCAGCTAGAAAGAAAACTAACCTAACTAAAAATCTCCACTCCGATATTAAGCATAATATCTCTTCAGGTAAAGACCATTTCTGGGTTTACCTAAAGAGACCCCATCAAAGTTTACCAATTCATAGGCCCCTTTTGCTAGCTTTCGCTTGACAACATAGGGACCATGCCACATAGGCTTCCAGCGCCTAATTTATCATTTGCTTGATCGTACAATAAGACTAGATCTCCTTCCGAAAAATTTCGAGGGGTCACATTTCGATCATACTGAGCTTTAATACGTTTTGCATGAG
>APFE031285441.1:0-14794 GCA_000404065.3 Pinus taeda | reverse complement strand
ATGTGACTAAGGTATGCTAGCACTATAATTAAGCAACCTTTTCAATCTTGCATAGATATACATTGTGGTCAAGCCAAAGATTATTTTCTTTATAAACCTTTTTAGTAATCCTTGAGCAGAATTTTAGAAAGATCTTGGGGTTTTCTCATTACACCTTATTTGGCCAAATTTTTATAATTTATCTAGTGTAACCATACTTTGTAATTGGGAGGCTTTACTATTTGAATCAAGCTACATGATTTGCAGTTATCATTGTTTATAGGATCATTTTTGTATCCTTCTTATAAAGAGACAATAAAACTACTTAGCAGAAATTTCAGAAGTCAAAGACCTATTTCTAAAAACTATGCTTTGGTTAACAAAGCGATCTATTGGACTAAAGTTGTATTACTTGTAGAAGTAAGGGTTTCATCATAATCAGGTGTTGGGCTTCACTGGGATATTTTTGTGGTAGTAGTGTCATCTTATAATAGGACTATGGGGATTCATTTATTTGATTTTGTTTAACCATCTGAGTTTCAAAGGTAAGGTTTCATTGTTCTATCACTTTGTTGAAGTAGACCTATTCATGCAACATATCAAACCTTGGTTGTGTTTTCGCTGCTACAACACTCTGCAAAATTTGGCTTACATTCAAATTTTGGAGCCTTCTTTTGACCATGTGAATTGTCATTTTTAGTTGTTAAAGTAATCTAGTACTTGTTCTCTAAGTTTTCAAGTCCCTTTCTAAAGGAATCTAAAGTCTCATATTTTGTTAGGGAAAGTGTCTTTCTTTGTGAAAGGAAGTTTTGGCAGACCTTTAAGAGGTAACTTTAGCACATTCTCTTACATTAGTAGGTATTATCTAGCTAGGGACATGTTTTGGACTCATTCCCAAGGTATTGTGCACTTTCTCTTTGCAGTTGACACTTGTGTAGTAAAGGTATATCTTAAGTGTTGCACTTTGAGGTATGTGTCACTTTATTGTTGTTTCAATGAATACATGTTGATTTTGGGTAGTGTGTGTCTCCTTGTTATGCGGTTTATTGTTTATGAGTGTGTGATCATGTTCAATTCGTGTTACATGCTTTTACTCTCACCTTCTTGTATCACTCATCTCACACTTGATCATTTTAAGAGTTTTCATTGTCCTCACAACTTGGTCAATCAATAACCAATATTCAACTTGTAGCAACTGTGTAGTGCACAGTCCTAATCCATAATGATGATGCCTCTACCTCTTGGAACTGCACACTAAGCAATGCTAGAAGACAGTGTTCCTCAACTGCTCATTGAGCAACTACAGTGCTTAGTCACTTAGTCTTGCTAGTTACTCAGTCTCCTTCTATGCATTGCATAATACCAGTCTGTATTCTGCCTTCTTGGCTCCTTGAACTACACAATTGTGCAATCTCCTGGCCTCCCTTTCTCCTGAACTGCACATTGTGCAATCACAGTGGGAAATCTCACCTCAATGTGACGCTCAACTACATATTATTCTTACCCAAGCGTCTAGTGATGTGCATTGCATAGTCATAAGCATCAACACCTCACTCCTAGACACTGGAACTCTGCACTATGAAATACTTGAGCCTTCCTCTCAGTCCAATACTTAGTTCTAGGTCAATCAATTATTTTCAAGAAGCATGTTAGACTAAGAGCTTTTAGGTTGATGTCATCTTGTCATGAGTGATTTCCATTTGTAGCTACTACATCTTCACATGGAAATATATTAGAAGACATCTACAAAGCTACAAGGAAAAGCTGATCATTGAACAATAAGATAGAGGGACACTAGATTGTGATGGAAGATGGAAGATAAAGATCATAGTGAAGACTCCCTATTTTCAAGCCTTTGGGGGAGGAAAATGAAGATCATGCAACATCTTGCTTGAAGACACAAAGATAGCCACAAGAGAAGATTGGCTTGACATTTTCCATATCATCAACAAGTTCATGTCATATGTTGTAACTCCTAGAGACAACCTCTAGATTTAAAGGAGACCAGTGCTTAGGATATCTTAATGAGTGCTTCAATTATCTACTCATATTTTCTATTACACTCAATGTTTTATTACCTTTGAAATGGAATTGATTCAGAACCTTCCCTAAGAAGAGAACCACAAGAATTGAACGCCAAACATGTCTCACAGAAGCATTAATATCTATCTTTAGCAGCCAACATCATATACACGTGCAATTTCATAGGCCACTTATAGTGTATTAGATGGAATAAATAAAGACGAGATAAAACCAACACAAGACTTAAAACTAAGAAGCATGTTCATTGAATTTGAACATGAAACGTATGAGAAGGAGATTTTAATGAAGTGTTGAGATGCATGGAGCACATTTTAAGGGTAATAATTCATATGAGTTATAGGCATATTTAATGAATATTTTATCTAGATGAATCGATAATTCCATGAAGAACATATCCAACAACTGTTATTACATGTAGTCTAAGAAGAAGAATGAAAACATATGGAACAAACTCAAGAGGAAATATATGCTGCACATTTATATGAGCTAGAATCACCAAATTTTTTATTAATCTTCCACAAAGAATATTTCTTGGACATAGTGCAAAGCTTCTGCTGAGCACCAGTATTGCAGCAAGAATGTTGCAACTCCTCGGGCTACCAACTTTACTTTATCAACCCGGGGTTCGTACAAACTTGGAGGTGACAATGTTGTATACACAAGTAGATGCAATGGGTCCGTTCTTTGTCACTGCTAAGCTGGCAATATACCACTATGGTTTCTCAAACCAGCCTTCTATTGATTCAAAAGAATCTTGATTAAAAATGAGGAAAAAGGGAAATTTACACTAAATGAACTCTTGTCTACTGTAGTAAGGAAAAGGATAAAATCAAATGCTTAAACACATCATTCATCTAACTAACTACTAAGAGGCTTTTCTTCAAAAGAATGCTAAGTTAACATGTGTGTAATCCTATTATCCTAGGAATGCAATTTGAAACATCTAAACATTCTACTGCTGTGCATGTAAATGAACAAAATAACTCGTTTTCCTTTTCGTCTTTTTGTGTGAAAATGTGAATGCTAAGTTCTCTTGGTGAAGTGGCAGGTGGATTACGGATAATAGTGAATGGTCAGATGGCTTGGGAGGCAAGTAGGGGTCTTATCCTATCTTCCTAGGTGCTTTTTACACAATTTGACCTCAAAACAGGCCACTACAAGTCAACCTATGGGATGTCCTAATGCCTCCTACAGGATGTCCTAACACTCTTACATGATCCCATATATTCCTACAGGATACAACTGAGAGTAGGAGGAGAGATTCGGAAGGTGGTCTAGGTCTTAGGGAAGGTGAATGGTGGGAGAAATTAGGCAAGGGAGTGCCTAGGACTCCTTTAGAGCTCAAAACAAAGTTTGTGAGATGGTTGGATTTGCTCAATAAGCTTGGAGAAGTATTCTTATGGAATGATGAATTTGGTGAAGGGACTTAGTGGAAAAAGTGATAATCATAGATGAATGAGGCTAGGATAGGGTTGCTAGTCATGAAATCTCTTTGTACTGCTAAAACTCATGCACTGCATCAATCACTAACATTTATCCATAAATCATGTTAAACAAGAAAGATTTAATCAACTAAAGAAAAACAGAATTTCATTATCTACTTGCCTATTTCATGCATGGGAAAACTTGCATAATAATGTGAAACCTTTAGGAGGTCTAGTGCAAGGCTGAAGATATCATAAATGACAATTAAATCCTATTTTAAAAACTAGTAAAATGCTAGCCTAAGTAACAAAAAACCCTAAATTCCATAAGAAATCAAAATTTTGTCTTTTTGGGGTTACATAGGAGTTCTTTCCTCAAACCATGGTCCTTGAAGGGAGGAGTGAGGCCAAAGCTACCTAATATCAGCTTTTTGATATTCCTTTATCATCCTAAGATAATGTTGAAGTAATGCACAAACGGAAGCAAACTAATTAAATCCACAACTACTTCCAATGGAATGATGCTAAAGACAATTCAACCATTAATCTATGAAATCAACTAAGTGTACAAATACAAGAAGAGGAGCCTTTGCTTCTAGGGTTGGGCCTTAACCCAAGATCTTCAACCCTCCAAGTCAACTTAGTCTTAGATAAAGGAAATTCTCATTCTCATTGTCAAACCAGAAATTTACGTAACAAGTCTTGAACCCGAAAAATGCTTAGTGATTTTACATCGGAAATTCGAATATTAATGAGGCTCTAGGCCTCCTTATTTATACCACTGAAGTCTCCAACAACTTCCTTGAATCTAGGGAGGATCAACTCCCAAACTCAAGATGAATTGGCTCTTTAACAATCACTAGCTCGGCTGCCTTTTGATTTTCATGGCTCAACTGCTTGCAACTCCGAGCTAGTGTGATTTGATGGAGGAATATTTGAATGAGTGAGGAGTAAATGATGAGGATATATCTCCTACTTGTCTCATTCGAGTTTCTACCCTTAATGAGCCAAAATTTCCATTATTTTCTCTCACAAACCTGCAATCAATGCACATTAGTCCACTAGGCATAACATCTCACTTTTACTCATCTCATTAAGCAAAATATAATCAAAATATGTAAGGAATTATGAGAAGATTTGATTTGAATATGCTAGGAGGTGTATTAAGGTCCATATAGTTACCCAATGATGAGGTTCATCATCACGCTCCTACTGAAAGTGTTTCTCATCCTCTGAGCAACTCAATCTATGTCCATGTTTTTCATTGCTCTAGTGGCCTCCCTGACATCCCATGCTTCTACTGTAGTTTCCTCTTCCCGTGCATAGAATCCTACCTTCCTATCTATCTCCTCTCACTGATTTCTTTCTTCCTCTTTCCTCCTTCCTTCCAACATTCCTAAGAGCAATGGTGGGATTGACTCTCAAGCCAATCAAATTGACTTTGAGTCTTTGGAGAGCTTACTTGTACATGGTTTAGTGCCTCTCTCATTCTCTAAGGAGAATGGTACTCTTCGATTTTCAAGTTGTAGGGTAAAGTGTTACATCTCCTTTGGCAAGCTTGCATGATGTCATCCCCTAACAACTTGAACATGTCCTCAAAGTGTGTGACTTCTTTCTCTTGGGTAGCAAGGTACCTAGGTGTAAGTTTAGGGTCATTTGCAATCAGGTTGTGGGCGCTCATGAAAACCATTGGATTTGATTACTCAATTCTTATCATGAGGGCTTCTGTCTCTTCTCTTTCCATTACTTTATTTATCTATACAACTCTTGCCTCCTCATGATTCATCCATGATGCCAAGTCATCAATTGCAAGTCCCCCAGTTTTGAATTAGGGTCCCCCACATATAGATCTGTCAAGGCCAAGTTATGTAGGTAAACTCAGACATTTTATCTCTATCCTCCAAGGTGCTTTGATCAAAGAGATCAATGAATTGTTTGTAGTATTAGAAGGGAATAGTGCCTTTATGTGCTAAAGTCTTGATTTGGAACTGTAGCCACTATTCCTTAAGATACAATGCATAGGACTTTGGTAGCATCCTGCACTGGATTGCCTCTAAAGATAAACTGGCCATGGATTCCAATTGAATTTATCTCTCTTGTATCTATCCCCTTAGCCATGCATTCTCTACTTCCAACTGAGATTTCATCATTGCCTCTTCATCCCTTAGGTTTTTCAGTTCCCCTGCTCATCTCTTTTACTTTCTCCTCCATGTGGCCTATATCCTCCACTCCTTTAGATTTGACAATTTGAATCCACCTATGTGTTCTTGCCCTTTATTTCTCAAGCTCAAAGAATGGGGGGATGGAAAAGTTATGCGAAATGACCCTACCCCCTTCAATGAACCTATATTAAGAGTCAAGGTTGGGTTGAGGAGTAGGTTCCCTAAGTTCTGGATCCCTAAGTAGGTTCCCTTAGCAAAGTTTCCTGTAGGATGGCCTCTACATCGTGTAGGTCATTCTCTGTCTCCTGTAGGGGGCCTTTTCCTTTGGATGAGGCAGACCTAGTGACATGCCTCCTAACATAGGTGATGGGAGATTTGGGAGAGGCTTGCCCTGATGATCCTTCTCCCTGATTTTTCTAAAGGGGAGCTACCTTTTCCTGCTATTTTTGGGAGTCTTCAATGAAAATAGGAAATTTGGTGGGTGTTTGGAGTTTTCCTTGCTTGATCCTAGTATTTTTTCTTGTCCTAAAGTACAATGGGGTTTGTCTCTGTCTCTTCAATTTTTGCTTGGTAGGAGTACTTAGGGAAATGAGGGCAGTTGCAACCTATTTCTCAGTGGGTTATGGAAATACCCTTGGTGATTCCTCCCCTTCATTGCCTTGAATTGTGGACCTCTATTCTTCCTTGTCCTTTATTTCCTCTTTTCCATTCTCCTTCTCATCCTTGTCTTTCTCTTCTTCTTCTTCCTCCAGTTCCTCGCTCTGTTCATTAGCTTCCTCTTTTGCATTTTCTTATGTCCCTTCATCATCTTCCTCCTGCTTTTCTTCCTCTTCTTCCTCCTCTGTTTCCTTTTCATTCGTCTCTGTTTCCTCTTCATCCCTCTCACTAGCAGTGGGGCTTTTTTCATATTCAACAGCATTTATGTCTACCTTTGCCTGCATGCCTTTGAAATTTTTCCATGTAATAGGGAGTCTTAACTTTTGGAGGGAATATTCTAGGATAAGTATAATTACCCATGGTGGGCTAGCTGTTGATGTTTTCCTTCCTGCACCTTGATGCTCATATCTATCATTGATTGAAGAAGAAAGTAGGGTATGCTTAGTTTATTTTGAGGAGGTGTGTTTGATCCAAACCTCAGTTCTTGGAGAAGCCTAAAATGGTATCCATATACCACACTGTACCTACCTTCACATGATATATACTTAATGAGGTGGTAGCTAATTTCATTCCAAGGATATGGGAGGCTTTATCTTCTGACCCCATTTTTGTCTTCCATTTCCTCCTCTCCTTCCAAAAAGAATTTCTTCTCTGCAATTTGGCTGCTACCCTTATTTTCCTTTCTCCAAGGAAAACCTAAAGGAAGTGTGGTGATTCTGCTTAGGACTTCAGGGGTGAGTTCTACAAAGTGGCCTTTCACTACAATAGTGACATGGGTCCTAGTTAGTGGTATGAGTGAGAGAGTAAAGTCTCTAGCTACCTCATCATCATATCCCCTCATTTTTTCAAAGAAACCCATCCAATTGTGTCTTGTGAATATCTCTTCTACAGGTGGGCAGCGTGAATTCTCACTGTGTTTGTGGGTTCCCTCTTATTAAATCCTCCTGCCATTTTTCCTCTGGTGATTGTGGAGGCTTGTATGGGTTTAATTCCAAATTATAATGGATGAGAGATTTTAAATGACAAATTTGTACCCAAGTCCCCTAGACTGCAATCTCCTTAACAAATTAAAAGTTTTTTTCTATATTTTTTAACTTGGAAGGTGTGGGAGGTGTCGCTCATACCTCCTTATCACTACCTGATGAAGTCAATATTTGGTTTTTCCCTTCTAAAATGCTCACTGCCAATCTTGTAGATGACTGCTCTATATCTTGTAGGTTGTCCTATAGGATCCTATAGGTTTTCCTGTAGAATCCAGTAGGTGCTCCTGCACTGCAAAAAATGACTCATTGTCTTTCTTGTAGACACTATTTTAGGGTCTGCGAGCAAGCTTGCTTCGATGTATCCTCGAGATTGTGAATGCATCTTATGCATGGGAATCAATCTTTATTTCCTCATATAGGTGATTTGTGTGGGATGGTGTGCTGGCGATCGAAGTATGAGCACCCAAGTTTGGACCATTGGTCCCGCTACCATTTCATCATTTCTCCTCCCTCCTAATCATTTCCCACTTCAGTCATCCATAACTTAACCACTTTTGGCTTCATCTCCTCTTTTTCCTAAGTTGACTGTTGCTACATGTGTATGGAACTAAATGTATTCTCCTCGTTGACTCGCCAAAGGTGGCCAAGTTAACTGGCTACCTTTGCTTATAAAACCAACTCTTTCACAAATCTAAATATTTTTTATCATGTTTTGCTAATGAGAGAGTTTAAGCAAGATGACATACCTATAGTAAGATGCCTTGATTCTACTTGTTGGAGAGGGATGTTCCTGTTGTGTATTTGTTGCATGTGTTTTTCTTTTTCTTTTCTATTGTCCTCCTTTGATTTTTTTTTCTTGGATGTGCAGGTACTGGATGGTGATGCTGATGAGCCTACTGCTACTGCTAAGCCCTAGTGGAGCTTACTTGACATTGGGATCTCCATGCTAAAGCTGACTGCAACCTGTGAAATTTTTGTTTTGTGGGATAGGCTGCTACGGGATTTCCTACATGAAACCTACAGGATGTCCTGTAGCTACCTCTCCCCTAAATCTTTATTCATTCCTTCACTTCTAGAGCATGAGGATTGTTGTCATGGGTAGTTAAGGGGTCTAGTGGTTGATAGGTGAGAGGTATAGCCTTGAGGTGTGTCCCCTTTGTCCTCTATTCTTATCCTTTTTTTTCCTTCTGAAAACTATAATCTTTTTGAAACTGACTCATTATATGAATGTAGGGGTAATCATGGTGGAGAGAGGAATGGTAATTCCTATAGGATCATCCTATAGGTTTTAAGGGAATCCTGTAGGTTTACATGGAATCTTGTAGCAAACAAAGAACCCTTGCAAACTAAGCGAGATGAGTGCACAAATGGAAGGAATGATGGGAAGATGAAGAATATGGAATGGAGGAATGGAAACATGAACTGTATATGTCCTTTTGCTCCTCTCTTATTGCTATGATCCTCCTCCTGCTGACCTACAAATAAAATTTAAAAAAAAAAATTCTCCCTTTTTTTTATATATCTTTGTTTTTTGTTTTTTCTCTTTTTTGAAAACAACTAGTCTGCCTCCAAGAGCTTTTCATCCCAGTTTCTTTCCCTGGGTGCCTCAAAAGAGGTTTTCACCCAGAGATATTTTTATCTCTTTTGTCTTTCTTTTGACACCAATGGGCAGCCTCAAGAGGTTTTCAACCTAACAGTGGGACTCAGGTGCGTCTTGGAGGATTTCACCTAAGTCTGTTTTGAAAACAACTAGTCTGCCTCCAAGAGCTTTTCATCCTAGTTGCTTGCCCTGGGTGCCTCAAAGGAGGTTTTCACCCAGAGATATTTTTATCTATTTTTTCCTTTTTTTGGCACCATTGGACTGCCTCAAGAGGTTTTCAACCCAACAGTAGGACTTAGGTGCGTCCCGGAGGGTTTTTTTTTTTTTTTCAGTGACTTGATGGGGTAGAGGTTGAGACTTGCTCCACTACCATCACTGTCTTGCTGATACCATTAATGAATTATTGTTTTGATAAGGGCTTCCTATAGACGTTCAATTTATGCCCATTGACAAGTAAATGAATAACCTCTGCATCAATGGTTCTTATTTGGATTGAACCATTTTCATGAAATTTTTCTATGACATAAGGCCTTAACCATCTACTCCTTAACTTGCCTTTAAAATCATTCTATCTAGAATGATACAAAAAATCCCAATCACCTTGTTGAAATTGTTTGTCCTTTATGTTTTTGTCATGCTAGATCTTCCTTTGAACTTGAGTCACCTGTGTGTGCAGAAGGGCCTACATTCTAAACTCGTCTAACCCATTCAACTGGAGTAATCTCTCTTGTTGTGCCCTGGTGAGATCTATATTTAGTTGTGCTTCCATTCTTAAGGTGTTGTATTCAAATTCAATGGATAGCAAGGCCTTATTCCCATAGGCCAACTCATAATGAGTGAACCTAGTGGTGGTCTTCCAGGTGGTATTGTAGGTCCAAGTGGCCTCAACTAATCCATCCTCCTAGTCCTTTCTACTATTCTTGATTACTTTGGTCAGAATTCCCTCTAGCACTTTGTTGGCCACCTCTACTTTCTCATTAGCTTGTGGGTGGTAAGGAGTGGAGGTTCTATGCTTGATCTTGTGATGGATTAACAATTTTCAATCATGTGGGAGGTAATCTAGTTGCCTTGATCAGTGACCAGTTCTCTAGGGCACCCAAACTTATAAAATACATTTTCCCTTAAGAACTCAGTCACTTTCTCCTTTATTGTTGCTTTGATAGCCTTGGTTTTAGCCTTCTTGGTTAAACAGTTAGTGCACACAATGGTGTACTGCTTTTGCCTCGATGGAGGGTCAATAGGTCCAATGAAATACATGCCCCACTTGTGAAATGGCTTGAAATTCACTTGAGGTTGTAGAGGCATTTCATCCCTTGGCGTAGGTTTACCCATTCTTTGGCACCGATCACACTGACTAATATACATCCTCACATCTTGGTGAACAGTGGGCTTGTAATAACTCGCTTGTAGCACCTTGAATGATGTTCTCTTGGTTGCAAAGTGACCTCCACAAGGCCCATCATGACAAGTCATAAGGATGTCAAAGAATTCCTCCTTGCTAACGCATATTTTCAGAATTTGATCTGGGCCTAGTTTGAAGAGATTGCACCCAATCCATGTGAATGGGGCACTCTTCCTCACAATCTTGGTTTTTTCTTTGGAGGACAAGTTCGGTGGAAACTGTGTAGACACCAAGTGAGAGAACTGAAATGGAAATAAGTGTTCATCCGGTAACTAATCATCAACCATTCCTTCCTCCCCTACAGGAAAAGTTAATCTGGATAAAAATCTGCAAAAAATTCTCCTTGCGAGGCTTATCAATAATAGTTAGATCAAGCTGTTGTAATAAAAGTAACCATCTAATGATCCAAGAATTTACATCAGGTTTATTCATCAAGTATTTAATTGCAACATGGTCAGTATGTATAAATGTTTGGTGACCTATAATGTAATGCCTAAATTTGTTTAATGAATGCACAACAGCTAGGAGCTCCTTCTAAGTCACTGTATAGTTCAATTTGACCTTTGACAAATTCTTCTTGATGAAGTAAATGGCATAAGGTAACTTGCCATCCATCTGGCCTAGAGCTGCTCCTATGCCTTTGTGAGAGGCATCAGGATGTATATGGAAAGGAAGGGCCCAATTTGGGCCTCAGAGAATAGGTGCTGTGGTCAACTTGTCCTTCAGGGTGTCCAAGGCCTCTTGATAGCTTTTTTAGCATACAAATTCAGAGTCTTTGGCCAATAACCCAAATAAAGGAGAAGCTAACTTGCTGAAGTCTTTTATAAATCTCCAATAGTATGCAACTAAACCTAAAAAACTTCTAACATCCCTCTGTTTTTGCGGAGGTGGGACCCTTTGGATGATGGCTATTTTATTTGGGTCCACCTACAGTCCTTTCTGGGATATTGAATGACCTAGAAAAATCCCTACAGTCATCAATAACTCACATTTTTTGGGACTAAGGGAAAAGTTCATCTCAATGCATTTTTTCAACACCTTACCCAAGTTGGATAGATCCTCCTGGAAATCACACCCTTCACGCATAAATCAACCATATAAATTTCTACTGCATCATGGACTAGCTCAACAAAGATACTTAGGACTGCCATCTGGAAAGTGGCAGGGGCATTGCATAGGCCAAAAGGAAGGACCCTATATGCGAAAGTACCCCAAGGACAGGTGAAGGTGGTTTTATCTTGGTCTTTTGGACTGATCTAGATTTAATTGTACCTGTTGAACCCATCTAGTAAAGAGAAAATTTTCTTCCCTCCCAAGCTATCAACACAAATCCTCCACTTCCCATTTTTCTTTGGAATCAAAACCAAAGGAGAAACCCACTCATTGTCCAAGATAGGGTAAATGAATCTTGCATCTAGCATCTTTTGCAGTTCTTCTTTGACTATATACTTGACAACTAGATTCATTCTCCTTTGGAGTTGTCGGACTGGCTTGCAACCCTCTTTGATATAAATGTGGCGAGTACACACTGACGGCTGGACTCCCTTCATTTCTTTTCAACTCCGGGCAAAGGCATCTAGATGTTCCTTTAGCATGTTGCACAACTTTTCTTCTTAGTGTACAGAAAGAGAGGGGTTGCTTTTCAAACTTCTTTCAGGGCAAAATTCTATGGTTTTGACATGGGTAGGGTTTGAATCAGCTAGGCATAGATCAATATGATGGTTGCTTTTGGTTTCCTTTACTACTTCCTCCTCTAGGAGTTGGACTTTGGAGTATGTGTTCATTCAAATCATCTTCATCTAGTTGTCCTCCTCCCATGGATGTTTCTAAGGTATAGATTTGGGTTGAGTATACTTCACCTTCTTCCTCCTCTTCTAGCCATAAAGGTAAGTCAGGTTCTAGAGATGGCTGAGAAGGAGGGTATAGTACTAACTACTTGGACAGATGCCCATTTTTGATAGTCATATTTCCAACCCTGCAGGTGATGTAGGCATTAAAAGTGGCTAACCAAGGCCTCTCAAGTATGAGAGGATAAACAGTGAGCTTGGCCTTAGGCTGGAGAACTAGGAAGCCTGCAACGTACTCCCAAGTGTCAATGGAGACCATCACATCCTCAACAATCCCCTCAGGTGTCACTGTGGAATGGTCTGTAAGTTGCAAGACTATTGTGGTCTTTCTTAATGAACCCTAAAGATTGAGCTTGAGCATGGTGTCCTTAGTCATTACATTAATGGAATCCACAAGATCAATCAAAGTGTGTGGGACAATGGTGCCATTGATGTGCACATATACTGCAGGGCTTCTAGGGTTCAAATACTTTGGGAAAATTACCTATCCCAGCATTAAGTTAGAGAGTTGTCCAATGAAATTAATGGTAGGGGTGTCTATTTTTCGCCTCCTTGGATGTTTGAAACACTTCTCCTTAATCAAATTGTTGTAAATAGGTACATCCTTGATGGCTTGAAGAAGTGGAATTTTGACACATATGTTTTTTTAATTCACCTAGAAGTTCATTCTCTTCTAGGGTAGGTTGGACTGGATGAGTTAATCATTCAAGAAAGGGTGGTGGATTCACTCTAGGAATTCTTTCCTCTGTTTCCTCATCAATCTCCCTAGGTGGAGGTGGAGGTTGGCTGTTTGGGAGTACTCTCCTAGATCTCAGGATAATTTCCTGAATCTCCATAGCATAAGAAGGGTAGGATGCTTCTCCACTATACACTTATTATGCTTTTCTATTGTTTAGGTTCAGATTTGGTTGGGTAGGCACTTGAGGTTGTTTAGCTGGAGAATGGTGTAAAAGATGTGGTTGAGTAGGTAGTGAAGGAAATAAAGCTGGAGCATTGTTGTATGGGGGCCTGCACCCCTGGTGTGGTGCATTCGACTAAGTTTGTGGCGGAGTATATGGTTGTGTTGTGCCATACAACAACCCCCCATTTCCTATCATTACTATTCTAAAATATCATGTGAAATGGGTCCCTTTTAATTTTTGTTTCAAATTGGTATCAATTTAGAGTTCTATTTCAGAAAAGGCTCGAATAAAAGGAAACATTATTAAAGGGCCAATCAAAAAACCCCAACATAAAAAGATTTATCTTTATCATTGCGATAAAGCGATCGCAAGATCGCATATCGCAATGACAAAGAAAGCACAACTTAAAGGACAACTTGGTTTTCGCCGACGCGAAATCGCTATCGGATATCGGCAAAAGCATAAAGTAACATAAGTAACAACCCTTGCTCCGATGCGATGCGAAATCGGCGATCGACGATCGGCGATAACACACAAAGTAAAAATAAGCTCCCCCTCTCCCGATGCGATGCGATATTGCTATCAGCAATCGGTGACTCACCATGCCCTCATTCTAAGTGACCCTCCTAGCCGTTCCCGACGCGATGCAATATCGCTATCGGCAATCGCGGATTCCAAACAAAACCAATGTAATAACTTAGCATTTCCCCGATGCCCGATTGCGAAAAGGGAAAAAGCGCAGTTTTCAAAGAAAAAGTCATAAATGGTAGTTTAATATGATTTATTCGTAATTAAGGCAATATCCTTTGAAAAGCCGCTCATCCGCGTTCAAACCGTCAAATCGCCCAAGGCATGCTTCAAATGAATCATTCGGCAATTAATCGAAGCGACTGGAATTAATGAGATTGACAGGCCATAACGACCATTTAATGAGAACAGCAGGCTTGCGATCTATCCACGGATTTGATCCAAAGGCCACCTTAAGTCAATTGATCGCTATGAATGCATCCAGATATATATACTTCATTCTGTTCAATTCATGTTATTGTTGCCTGTGTTACGCATATCTTTCGCTCTGTGCAGGATTCTTCCATAGAGACAGAAGAAAGTGGGATGGGAAAGAAGTCCAAGAAGACCACAATGCCTACTGCTTTGCCAGCCACAGGGCAAGCTGTTGTTGATCCGAGCGGTAAGAACAAAGGGCTTATATCAGATAAAACATGGTTGGGACTTACCAGAACCACTTGGCAAGGGATGTATAATTTGATTGAAGCAGAAGAGCCGAAGGTGACCGAGGTAGAAATCTCATGCGATAACACCAGTAAATCCGACGCCAATTTAAAAGACTTGGCCGACTCCTTTCTGCACAGAATAGCGGCCCGGGAGAAAATTCTCCCATACACGGATGTGGTAAGGTGGGAAATCCAAGAACTCCCAATTATCAACAGATTGTTTAGCACTGCGGACGGGAGGATTTTCGGTTCTTTTCGAGCCGAAGATTTAAGGCTAATGTATCACCTACCGGTAGAAGAGAAAAAATACAATGCGGCATTTTTGGAGAAATTTCGAGCAGAGAACGAGACCGAGTCTGAACCAATTTGAGGCTGGAGACAGAACCCAGCGAAACACAAGCACGAAGCCTCGGGTAAGTATTCAGTTGACTCCCTATGTTCTCCTTACTGCTATGTTGGAATTATGATGTGTAGACTATGGGGATTGCATGACTCTGCCAATTTTACCATAGAAATGGTCCCCTTAATGGAGGCGGCATGTAGTGGCAAAATTATGGATTGGG
>APFE031285440.1:87467-103909 GCA_000404065.3 Pinus taeda | reverse complement strand
CTCAAGTCAAAGAAAAACGAGGAAAACAATCAAGTCCCCAGCGGAGTCGCCATTTTGTCACGCGGAATGAGTCGATCTTGCGGACAAGACAGACCTTCCTAGAATCTAAAGAAGACCTAATGACAAACAAACCAACCAGACACTATCCTTCTCTAAATGTGCTTTATAAGTAATGGGAAACAAGCGTGTTTTAAGGCCTACCTCATGTCCAATGCAAGTTCGGAGATTCCTTCACTTATTTGATCCAAGTAAGTTCCTTTATCGCAAACGTGCAAGCACAAACAAGGCAAACGATTAAATAGCACCTGAATATCCAATATTATAAAACATATTTAACATGAAAGTCAAGGAGTCCATGAAACAAATAACATGAGATACTTTTGAGAAAAATGAGCTCGATTGTATTAATTCAAAAGAGAAGAACCTTACAACCTTTGCCTTGACACTGTACAAGCTCCTCCCAGGGTCCAACAAGAAGTCTCCTCTACTTTGACAAGCTTCACTCACTCCCCAATGAAGCCAAAAAGGTATGTGATCTCTCCTCTTAAGCTCAAATAGGAAGTCTTGATTTCACTAGCATTTACCCTCAAAAGTTCAGCTTCTAACCTCTCTGGCCACTGACCCAATGCCTCAATTTATAGTGCAATGGAGATCAGTTACCAGCTCCTCCTTCAAATGGATAGAGTCCTCCTTCAAAGGGATAGCTCCTCTCAACAAGGGATTAGTTCCTCCTATGATGGGATGCATGAACCACTTGGAGCGAACAATCCACGTAACAAATGCTTCTAGAAAACTCTAGAATTAACCCAAGATGAGTTTTTTAAGATAAAGATTGCGCCTTTTGACTTTTACAGGAGTACGCACCCTCCCCTTTACATACAGAGCGTATAAGTACGCAGATATCTTGAACAAAAGGTGCGGGCCTACAGGCAAAAGTAAGAGAAAGTGCGTAACCAGAGTTACATTGCTTTTTTGATGTCCTTCTCTCATTTCTAAAGCTTGCTTTGAAGAGCTGAGGTTTAAGACTTACTTAGGAAGCTGGTATAGGTGGTGATAGACCTACACCAACTGCAAATAATCAAGGTGACGATATTTTTGTGTAACAGGTTCAATGACCACTAGGCCATGTGTTTGTCATTTTGGAGATCCACCTCACTCATCTTCGAATCCATATGGCAATCTAGCTCAAACAATGTATGAGAGCCCATCTCATCAAGGATATTCGGAAATGGTAAGGCTAGTTTGAAAACATTGTCAAACCTGGAAATAGCCATGCCATGAAAGAAAAGAACCACATGCAATACCATGCATGTCAAATCTAGAAAGGAAATCACACATGAAAAACAATACCTGCAAAGGATCTTGTTGTAGCTTCTTGATCCTTTTCTTCCTTGTTTGCTCCTTTCTTCTTTCCTTCTTTTTCCTTTCTTGCTCCAATGCCAAGTGCTCCAAGAAAACTCTAAGTGTCCAAGAGTGTGTGTGTGAGAGAGAGAGAAAGAGAGAGAATAATGAGAGAGCTCCAAGAGTAAAATGACCAAGATTTCCAACTGATCTTCAGAAGCCTTTTTATCAATTAGGCCTATATTTTCTATATTTTCCATTATTTTCCTTTAATTTCCTCCTCATTTGCAGCTTGTTACCTTTCACCTTCCTTTCCTCCTAATTTCCATTATTTTCATAAATAAAATGCCACTTTGCCTTTCCAAATGCCTTAGCCATTGCCTTTTCCAACTTCCTTAGCTATAATAAACCAAATGAACCTGCACTAGGATGTTTCACCTAACATTCATCTTGGAATACATGTCCCATGACCGTGGCCTTATATTTTTATATTTACATTGATTTTTAACCAGGGATATTACAGAACCCTCCCCCTTAGGGAACACTATCCTCAGTGTTCAATGACACCTATAACCAACAAGATTGCTAAAAATAAAAAATACTACCCATGGAGCTTTATAACACAGTTTCTTGCAATATCTATAATGACCACTACTGAAACATGAAAATCATATCGTTTACTAGAGATTTATAACACAACTATTTATCGTATTTACAATAATAACCACATATACGCACATACACATATGCACATTTGATCAACCAATAAATAAAATGATATGATGCTTACATTCACAACAAGGGAATCCATAGGCTCACACCTCCACCCTTAAAGTAATACCAAGATTCACCTCCTTCCTAGGATGTCCAGAATCCACTGCCAAATTCAAAATTGCATCAATGTTCAGTGCTGCAATCTTGCGTGACTTGTCCTTTCAGTGAATAATTACCGACTCACTGTTCTAGGGCACACTCCCTATGTGCATCTGATTCCATTTGGCAATCCTAATGACCAAAACAAATCCATTACTATCCTTCCCTTCTGTGCTACATAGTCCCTCAAGCAATGCAATCACCCCTTCCGTGCACTCACTCACCTTCCAAGTTCCCGACATCCCCTATCCTGGACGATCCATCCCTTGGAAAGGCTTCCTCGTATCAAAAGGTCAAAGAACCAAGGCATATACCTACCTCAAAACGATCATAACATTCATATCGTGCTCATGGAAATCAATGGACACTATTGGGTATCAGTGTCCCACAATGGCCCTGCTCTTGAATTACTTTAACAACATACTGCTACCCATTCCAATTTCTTTCAATATTTCTTCTTTGTAGTCAATTTCAACCACCCAACTAGGCATTTTTTTGCTTCTTGTACCAAGCACATAACTTCCATTATATTCAAAATAAATTAAAATAAATTCACATCATACCTTATTGGTAGCTAATCAATAAGGTACACTTGCAATCATGTTCAATTCCTATCATAACAAGTCAAACTAATTGTTTGATCAAATCATCATGAATAAACATATTACATCAGGTTAGCTCAAAACACAACCATCATATATCAAAATCATAAATCACATGTAACCATCATAAACCAGAATCATAGATCACATGTAACCATCATAGACTAGAATCATAAATCACATGTATAATAAAACTAAAATAAAATAATGATACTTATCCTTTAATCAATCCTTAGCTTCTACATTTTTCCTTATTTCGTATGTACTCCAAATCACTTGCCACACCTAGGAAACAACCAATGTCTTCTCCTCAGCCATGTGCACATACACATAGTGTGCATCACACACATACAACCACACACGACATACAACACCATGCAATACATGCACCTACACCTGACATACCACACATACACCTACACCCACTATACAACACAACACAATATATATTCCTACATCTGGTGTACACCATAACACAATACATACATCTACACCTGGTGTACAACACAATCATAAACACATACACAAATTACAACACAATGAATACATATGTCACAATACCACAAATACACAATGCACATACATAGTATCACATTCGCACAACACAACATGTGCAAAATACCACATATACACCGGTACCATATATACAATATGGACACAATACCACATGTACAGAAAACCACCTACAAAGTATGTGCACAACATCACATGTACACGCATCATTGGAACAATGTGTACACAATGCCACATGTACACCACACCACCTGTACAACGTGTACACAATACCACATGTACACAGTACCACATGCATGACATGTACACAACACCACATGTACATAGCTCCACATGCACGACACGTACATAGCATCATCTGTACCTAGCACTGCATATCCAACATGCACACAACACCATATGCACACAACCGGCATATCCATCGTGCAAATAGTATAATATGTACACAATACTACATATTCAACATGTACATAACACCACTATACCCAACACTCCATATGCAATATTCACATATCACTATATGTTCGATCATGTACATAACATTGCATAAACATGATGTACACACATTATATATATACGACATCGCATGCGCAGAACATCATAGATGCAACATGTACAACATATACAACATGTGTACAATAGTAGCACTGCACATCCAAAACCACACCGTCTCTACCAAGAAACCTTGCTTCCAGTGTATTTATTCCATCCATGCTTATCTTAGCATGTCGTAAAGCACATTGTTTCCATTCCACTGATGTATCTCTCAGCATTAGGTTATCTAGAACATAAGCATAGACATAGTATAATAACATAATATCAATTCATATCCACAAGATACTGACCTCAGATATCTATCAGGCTACTCTTCCCACTTGATTCCTCATGAACTAGGAATATTTTCATGCCATTCACCTCCATAAGAAGTCATTCCTCCAGAAGAATGATCCCTGACAACCTTGTCAGACAGTGACATAGATACATACATACATACATGTATACATATAAACATTAGAATTAAACAATCATGATCCATGAAGACTCTGTAAGACACAACATACATACATACATACATGTATACATATATAAACATCAACATAATTATGATCATAACATAATTACTAGATAGCATAAGGTCAAGTTTAAGAGAACTACCTTTATGTATGCATACCATGCACAACATTCAGAACAATCATTCCCAACATAGCCAAGGCTTCTGACACCTCAGATCCATTTTCTTCACCTTTCCTATTACCTTTCTCATGATTTTCCTGTCATTGTCCATTTACCTCAGTGGACCCAACCAATCCAACTAGTTTTCATACGCTTGCCTACAACTACCCTTATACATACACTGAGCTTCATCCAGGCCTTACATCACCTATTGGGTTTGAATCAGCTCTTCACGAGCTCCATTAAATTTCCTCTTTCCCAACTGTTTCCCAAGTCTCTCAAAACATAAAAGGCAATACCAAGAAGCAAGAAAGAGAAAACCATGGAAACAATTAACAATACAATGCCACAAAAAAGTGGTATGGCCATACACATGACATAAAAAAAGCCCCAATCAAGCACAAAAATTCACAAAAGACAAAAATCACAAGACTAGAAACAAACACCATGACTCAATCCCCATAGTTACCAAAGCCTCCAATTGAAAGCTCAACCTAAGCCGTCTTTAAGGTTTCATGGAAATCTATTTTGCCATGTTATCCTTGCATCATACTTCCATAAACACATAATTGTTAGTTCATAAATAAACATAACAATGCACCAATTACCTTATTTTGTTATGCCAAGCACGTTGCCTTGTAACTGAACACATATGTTCCATGTCTCAAGGGACTCCAATTCCCTTGACAAATCTAGCTATAACTAGACACATGTTGTTATACCTGTCAAACACATGTCCATGAATATAAACATATCCACCTAATTTTAGACAAATTAGGGTTAAGAAGACTTCATGTATGAAAAGCAATCATTCATCTGGAACTAGTGTTTCCAAACATGGCTAAAAGAATTCTTGCCCAATTACTTTCTTTTACCTTTTTACCTTGTTGCAATCAAGGCTCACTATGTACTTTCACATCACCCAACTTCTAGTTATGTAAGAAAATTAAATATTAACTTGTCATGCTAATATCAAGCGTTTCACCCTGTAACTGCTCACACATGTCAACCACCTCATCCAATGATCAAGGCAACATATATACTAAATTGAAATAAACCTTTACCTAAGACTAACAATCATGTCATAATCCATAGTCAAATCATAGTCATTAGACATAATGCTACAACTATCACCTACTTACACTCAAGCACATATGAACTATCTCAACACATATGTGTTAGTACAATCATCTTAAAACAATATCGTTCATTTAGACAATATTACAGACAAATACTCATATCATGCAAGTAATCAAACATTCAGACAACAGATAGGTGACATAATAGGCACCAACACTCAAATACTAGTTAAACGACATAATCAAACATTCAAGCACAAAGTAGATGACATAAGAAAGCTTATACCTTAATGTATTTCAGGGGAGGCTATCTTGTCTACACCACCAAGCTAGATTAGCACAATATAACTTCACAAAATATCAACTCAACCGAAAATAAGGTCATGATATCCATAAAAGTAACTAACTATTGTGTGCACATCATAAGATCATAAACAATTTTTGTTCATGCACAACAATCACGTATGTATGATTAGTCTAGATTAGTACAACACAATGTCACAAATAAGTCGACTCATACAATAATGTCATAACCTTAACCATCTACATAGGCCAATCCAATTTAGCATGATACATATAACATCAAGATTTTACTGTAATAACCTTAATCATCAAATTACTATCATATAACAAAATTAGGTTAACCTACAACATACCAATCAAAAACATATAACATAATCATCAAGTTATCTAACCTAAAACAACAATAGAAATGTATCCAACCACAGGTTACTATCATTCATGACTATCCAAGACTACTGCATATGACTACACAAATATAGCATATATCATGTGTGTAACCATTCAATAGAATGAAAGGAATACACATAAATATAATGCATAGTACAATATTTAACCTACATACTTTCATGTCAAACATACAATACCAGTATGGTGATCTTGTCTTACTGCAAAGTCTAGTGCTGCAACTTCACTTTAATGATATGCATCTCCTGCTCTATCTCAGCCAATACATTAGCATCATAACATAGCAATGTCATAATGATGACCTAATTGCATACAAGGACTTCATAATGCATGTCTGACCTACCATACATGCATAACCATAACCATGACAATGCATGCATAACAACATACATAAACTGACATGCATAACAAATGCATATACAACCGACACTCATGACGACACATTCCACAACAACCTTCACACGGGGAAATCACTACAATCATTATCAACACCATGAAAATGAAACAATCACATGGACTAGAAGCATAAGGAACATGTACGCAACCGACATGAATGCATGGCCAACAAACTGCCCATCCAGTTTGAGGGGTGAACCATGCTCTGATACCACTCTATAACACCCTCCTCCCATATATACCCAGGTAATCGGCCAACCGAGGTAAACATGTCACAAGAGGCTACTATGATATGATTCAATCTCCTAGGTGACCTTAAGTAAGTGGAATCAATGGAAACACATCAAACATACCTTCCACATCATCAAAAACACTCCTAAGAGCCATCCCAACCACACAGGTATCATGCCCCTGGGTCCCACTGAGTTTTTAAGCTATTAAAACCTCTACACACTCCCATTATATGAGCATGCCAACATCCATAGAGCTTTGGATGCTCCCACAAGTTTGCATGTCTGCGGCCAGGGACTATTTCCAGTAGACATGTCCTAGAGTCAGTGGGATTTAAGGAACTTTTCAAGCCCAGAATCCCATCCACTGCCCATAATTTGTTGTAATTTATGGAATCCATTAAGCACATGATGAAAAAACTAATAAACCAATGCTAAGTCGAGGACTAAGCCTAACCATCCCCAACCGGGACTGACATTCTGTCAAAAACTTGGCATCAATGCAATCTACAGGTGTAAACAATATGTTTAAGCATAAGGGTTTCACACTTATCTAAGAATCGCTAAGAAGCATAGTTCCCTTGTATCATATTTTGCATTATCATCTATTAGGTGATATATACATTGTTTATTCATTTACAAATACAAACATGAGGAGAGCCATACACCATCACTGTCGGAATACATGCTCATAACGAACAACATAATAAAAGAAATACCATGAATACATCAGCCATAGAATCCACATATAAACTAGTACATTTACACATGAGAAACTAAGGGAATCAATTTCTTATTAATGAATGTAGAAACCAATCGGGGATGAGCCTACCGATTTCCACCCGACCATAGATTGGTTGAGGCAAATCTCTCTTCAGCTAATCACCCCCATGCCATATTCAAAGCATGAATGTGGGACTCATAACCAACCAAAAAGAACCAAACAAGCGTAGATGCTACCGGAGTTCTCCACATACACAGTGAGTAATTTTAGTGCCTCCTAGTCTCTCAGGATTTACCATAATCTACAGTCTGATCCAGGGATCACTAGGCCCTTCAGATAGGAAACTTGTTGTCAAGTTAGGGAATGTATGGGAAACTAAAATCTTCTAGTGATCAATTAATAGTTTTACCAAAAGAAAAGGGAAATTTAATAACGATGAAATCTTAAATATAACCCTATAAGAGAAAAGGGTTAGTATAACCCTATAAGAGAAAAGGGTTAGTTCAGAGCCAAGTCAACATAGTTGATAGCCTAAGAATAGTCTCTATCTCATTAACATATTATATAAAAGGAAACCCACTAATCTCAAGGAGCTTCATACCATTATTCGAATCCCATGAGTAATAAGTTATGCACTTAAAACATATTTCTAGCTTGGCTTAATAGTTATAATTACACATTATAGAGGAGAAACATTATGCATAAAACCACACCAGAGCCATATTGTCATAGAAAAAGGTAAAACATAGTATTAAAAAAATATATCTTCATATAAACTGAAGGTAAGTAATTCTGAAATCTATGTTAACAATCGTAATCCTGGAGAGACAAAATACCACCTCTTGTTCTTTAAATTAAAGCATAGAACCAAAACATATCATTAAAAGAAGCAAACACTTAGGCAACATCATACGCCACCATTCTTTGTACGACCAAACAAGTTGAAAGAACAAAGTCTAGTTAAGTGTTATGTAGCAAAAAACCTTTAACAAAGGACAGTGATTTAGCCAGATAACCAGTTGACGTTATATCACAAAAAAATATAAAACCCTGGTATAATAACAAAGTGATAGGAGATAATGGTAATATGTCATGGCATGCAAAAAATACATGACAATAGCTAGAGATTGTTCTGTAATTTATTTTAAAAAAATCATCCCGGCTTGTGAAGCAACAAACTACAATAACCAAAATTACGTATGTATATATCTAAAAGAGGATAACAAACCATAATCAATTAGGAACTACTAGGACTGGCATAGTATTTCACAACTAGAGAAGTTATATAAACTCATTCAAAGAAGAGAAAAATAAATTTCGTCTTTATACATATACCAAATTTATGGTAATTGTTATCATACATATCTTGTTGGAAAGCCTCAGAAATGCTAACCTTTGAGAAATCGGGAACATAAAATATTAACCCTCTAAAGTATTGGTAACCGAGTAATATTAAAACAAGCATAGTGACTTTAGTCTCTATATTTCCTTATAACCCTTAAGGATGTCAAGAAAAATGATGGGTGCTAAATGGGTTTGAGGATGCAAGCAACCTAGAATAAGAGGACCAAGACGTTAGTCAGAAAGTGAACTTGACAACCCTGGGTGATGAGCAACACGAACCGATACCAATGCACCAACCTGATGGAGGGAAAATATAAAGTTAGCGACAACTTCTTGTGTAAAAATTAAGCTTGAAAAGAACAGGAATTTTAAAAAACATTAGCTGCTTAAGAATGAAGGTCGTTTCCATACATTCCTAAAACATTAATAGGAAAATGAGAAATGGTTTGTCATATTTTAATATGAAGGAAAAAATACATGTGAAGAATATGACTTTTAATTACCTGGGTATTCGCAGCCGTGTGTGTTCCTCCTAGGAGCTCCTACCCGAGTTGAATGTCACCGACGACTGTAAAGTACCAAGGGAATTGAACGAAGAGAAATACATATAACTAAACCAGAAATTATAGAAGAGTTCAACAATAAACAAAATGACATATTTTTATACTTGTAAAACGAAAAATCAACGTGGAGACCAAACCCTAGCTTCGATATCAGTTGCAGAGCCTGTATGCTCTCGATGAAGGTGAAGAACGACCGACTGAGGTAGCGGAAAGGAAAGTTGATTACCTCAACTGACCTAATGTAACTCCAGTTGTCGGATTTAGCAGGGCTAGCCAAATTAATTGTGAAGGTCAAGGCACGTGTTCCGTCTGACAGTCGAAGATTAAATGTGTCTGCATAGTGGTTGATCGAGAGAGTTTGGAGGATAACCCCCAATTACCTCGGGTTTCCTTTGAGGTTAAGAAAAACAATCATGGAACCTTATCCTACCACCTTTGAGACTTATGAACTTCATAACTAATGCCTAAGCATGTGAAACATTTTGGATAGGGACCACATTATAACATGTTGTTGGTGAATGTAATAAATACAAATTTTTGTATGAGCGAATGATTTAAACTTAAAGTATATATTGAGTAGATATTAACTCTATATATTGAGTAGATATTAACTCTATTTAAAAGAATTTTTTTGTTTTTCCTTGATTAATGGATAATGCATGTTATAGTTAGATAAAAATTATGTTCCATGTCATTGTTATAATTGGAATTTATTCTCAAAATTTGGTATTGATAATTCATATTATGCTGGCACACTTTGGTTATGACAATGAGAAAAGCTATAGATTTTTTTCTCCAACTTGAGGTGTAATTTTCTTTATATTGTTAAATATTCCCGAGTGAACCATAATAATAGTGAGTGTGTAGTTTAACTTTTTAGATTTCTTCTGCTTATATATATATATATAATTATAATTTTTTTAGTGGAGATTTCTATTTTTTATTTAAATATATTTTGAAATATTAAAATCAATTTATCTTTGAAAATTTCCTGAAAAGTTCAAATTAGTTGAGAATTTACATCTACAATCTTTTACAAATTCTATCCATAAAATAAAAATAAAAATAAAAAAATCCATGAATCAAACTAACCAGGAAAAAAAATCCAATATCCATTAAATTTTGAAATAAAATAGTTACTTCCATAGGGAGGTTAACCTTTCTTTCAATAGAAATTATTACATCATCTATACGCATGATTATTTTGAAATAGAGTTTCCGAAGTTTTAATTTAATCATCAATGATTACTAGGTAGATGATATGGATTTAAAATAATACTCTTAGTAATATTTATTAATAACAAATTGAGATTCTACAAAATAGCTATGCTTTTTTTGAGTTTTTAATTAAATTGATTAATTAAAAAGTTTTGTACAAATGTCATATGAAATGATAACTTTAAAATGTAAATAGACTGTGTTGCATTACTATGTGTCAATATGATGATTTACTAATACCACATGCCCAAAAATGCATAGCTCATATTCATATGACACATACTATTAATATGACATTTTTTAATGAATCAATTTAATTAAAAGGGAAAAAGGGCATACTTGTTTTCTCAAAATAAATTTCAACCTTTAGTTCATTTACATTAGTAAAAGAGTATTGGTAAAAATTGAATTAGTACCATGAACCTAATAATTAATAATAATTCCAAAATAACCACTCATAATAATATTTATTATAAAATAACATAAGACTAAACCAAACAAAAAAGCAAGAAATATACAATTGAAGCACACTTGTGGAAAACAATTTTAAAAACTCGGCATGAAGGTAGGAAAGTATAAGTAAGTGTTGGAAAATAAGATTTAAACCATTGTCACAACTTTCCTCATCAAGAAACAATCACAAGGACACTAATGGAAAAGAAATGCATCAAATCGGGCATGAAGGTGGCTAGTAACCATGAATATTATGTTAAAGCTCACTTTGTGAGTTGCCGGCTTGATGTATGCCATGATATGTACACAACCATACATTGCATATTCAGTGGGAGTAGTTAGCAGGTTTCTTACCAATCCAAGCAAACAACATTAGCAAGCAGTAAAATGGACTTTGAGGTATCTTAAGGGTACTAGTCATTAATGTTTATGTTTTGGTCATAATGAGACTATGATTGAAGGATTTACAGATGCAGATATGGCTGGAGATATCGACACTAGAAAGTCCACTACAAGTTATTTGTATACATTTGCAGGAGTAGCAGTATCTTGGGTACGAAAGCTATAAAGAATAGTATATCTCTCTACAACAAAAGTAGAGTACATAGTTGCAACAGAAGCTTGTAAAGAGATTTTTGGAAGGAATGATTCCTAGGAGAGATATGAATAAAGAAAGACAAGTATGTGCTATATTGTGATAATCATAGTGTCATTCACTTGGTGAAAAACCCACCATTTCACTCAAAAAGCAAGCACATTCACTTAAGGTACCACTGGATCCGACATGTGTTGGAGGAAGGAAAATTATCCTTGGAAAAGATCCATATAGATAGGAACCCTACTAATATGCTCACTAAGATTCTAGCAAGAAATAAATATGAGTTATGTAGAGGCATGGTAGGAATCAGTGTGACTAGATTCATGACTTTTATTTGGCTTCAAGTGGGAGAATGTTAAATGCGAAGCCAAATTAACACAGACATTCCAATGTCAGTGCTGACTCCCCAACACTTCACTGTCTTTAGCCATCATGCCACACCTGAGATGAACCTACCACACTGCCATTGATTTCTAGATCTTCATCTAAATCACACGCAGGATTCTAGACCCTCCTTCTCCCTCTATAAATATCTATTCTCTTTGCCTGAAGAAGGAAATCCAAGGCAATGCTTGTTGTGTGTAATAAAAATGTGATTTTTGTTTCTCCATTGTCTACTGTCTGTGATTTTTTAACCTTATGTTGTGCTTCTCTAGCCTAACATATTGAAAATAAAGATTTGAACGAGTAGGCTTACAACTATCATTACCTTTTTCCTTCCCATTTGATGGGAGAAAAACTAACAACGTCAAATATCTATTGGAATTGAGAGGATTCCCCCATTGTTGATCGTATATATAGTTGAATATTTTACTTTCATATCTTCAATATTTGTGGAAATAATTGAAAACATAGGAAGATCCAATGAACTCTGAATGTACATTGAATTGATTTGCATGGGTAGAAGCTAATGTGTAGGACCATCAAACTGTTTTCCTTTCCATAACATGGGAACATGTCCCAGGCGAACTGGCGTCCACTGATACACATCTGCATCTCCTTTTTCAAGTCGAACAATGCCGTGGTAATTGAGGGTTGCTAGACCCCACGAACCCATTAATCACATAGTCAAAAATTGAAACCCAGTGCATTAAACATTCTCATGCAAGAAGACTTTCACAACTCGTAGTTTATTCAGAGATCTGCATATTCCTTGTAATTCCTTATTGTATATGTGCAAGTTAATATTCATATTTATTTTCATTTGACAAGGATTTCTCCATAGTATGAGAAAGTGATTGAAATTTGAATTTATAATATATTTGGTACTCTTGTCTTTTCTTGTTTTCTTTTGTCATGTATTCATATGATAATAAGGATTAGCTGCAATGCTTTTGTTGAGTCTTTTGCAAGGGTTGCAACGAATTATGTGTTCTCATGCCCTGCGTTCACTAGATAAGGATAACGGAGTCGCAAGAGAACAACACAATTTTCTTAGCCAATTTTTATGGACGTGTTGGTCTGACAAATCTCATAAACATGGCCCCTGGGCAATTGAGTCTTGGTAAAGTAAAGTTTGCATGAATTTATCTTATCATAAACTTGGGTAATTTTTTCCTGATTTGAATGCACTAGATCCAAAAATCCTTGTCTAACATGGAGTGTGAGGTCATAGAGGTATAGTGAGTTGAGATTGACAAATAAATTTAAACTGGGACCTGATTTACAATGCCACACTACATAGCTATGTTTACAAAACCTTTTTAACGGGGGTTTCAATCGTAGCTCTATATTGTGTATTTTTGTTTTGCATATAATGATACATCAACCAATTTAGTTCCCATTTCTTAATTTCATATACATCTCTCGAATTTCCAAAATGCACATCAAACCACAGGCCTGTCACAATGATTATGTTCAATTCACTCCCTGCATTATAAGACTTGGGTATATTTTTGTGTCACAATTTTTATAAATCTCACCAATTTATTAAGGATACTATTGACATATATCAAGAAACATCGTTAAACTGATAAATAAAATTTATTTTTTAAATGTTATTCATTATACCTCTTCCTTTGAATAAGTTTCCTCTTATTGATTCGCAAATTGAAGAGAAATAGATGTGCCAATACATAAAAGTAGTTTGATTGGTGGGTGGTGCACATATATTCAAGTCCCTTTTATCCGATGCTTGCGATAGGATGGTTAATATGATATATGGATCACTTGGAATTTTTTTTTGGGAACCAGAAAGAATGCCAGGTGGCAGTAGACAACATCCTACAGGGACTATTCCCTGCTTCTACAAAAGGAAATTTCATGTCCCCAAATCCTAGATTTATGTTGTCAATGAATGGGATGGTCGGCCACGAGCATCACAAACAAATGAAAGGTAGAGGCAAAAGAAGATTCAAGGGCTTCAACCGTGAAAAAACTAAGCGTAAGGAACAGTAAAGTGCACCGATTAGAAATCATTATGGTTTGAGAAGTATATCTAATGACCAAGACAGTGTAAAAGAGATGTTACATGATTTAGGAAATGCTAACTTTAATGGGGAGTACGTAGAGATATATTCGACGTCTCTATTGGGGTAGGAAAAGGATGAATTCCTTACTGCTCAACCATAGATATAATGTCATTGCGATATGCTATGGAGCGCAAAATCAAGTCAACTTAAGACTCTTGCATCTACCTGCAATACCATGGACCTAGAGATTACACTTTGTTCTCAAAGGTACATGGCCTAAGGAGATGATTCTAGAGCTTAGGTATAGACAAACAACCGTTGGACTGAGGCTCATTGGGATCACTTCAAGGGGGGAGACTTGTCTCCCATGAAAAATTCTACTTTCTAGTGCAGCCAAATAGGAATTGTAGATACTCGGCTCTTCTACACATCACTGTATCTATGAAATAGGAGTGTTTATACAATGGAAAAACTAGCATTTGACATAATTTCTAAGCCAAACTTACTTATGGTGAAATGATAAATGATTTTGTAAAACACATGTAAAATGGTTCCATGTTTATCGAAAAGTTGTATTTTTGCTCACATCAACAATCAAACCATGCTTTTATAACTATTGAAAAATGTTTGAATAATAAATAAATTTAATATACTTCAAAAGTAGTATTATTCCTTTTTTTTCAATGCTTTTAAATTATGAGAAAATGGTAGAAAGAGAACGATGGTCTTTAGAACAATTTTCCATATTTCCTTCTGTAGCAGATGAGGTAGAGAACTTACATGTTTGGTGTTTTTAGTAGTTGTAGCGTAAGATACTGTTCTTGTAGAATAAGGTCCACTTGTCTTGGAAAGTATAGCAAGAAATTCCTATTTTTTTTCATTTCTTATTGCATATAGGATCCTCTTTTATTACGTCTCTTGTTGGCTACCTAGATGGGCATAGTTTTCACGATTAGACTATATGCTACAGTTGTTTTTGTGGGCCAGGTATGTTGCGCTCGAGGCTTGCCAATGGTGCCTTGGTATGAGTAGAGGGATGTTCCCTGATGGATGGGTGGGATAATGCTCGTCAAATCGAAAGATAATCCTAATGTGTACCTTCCTTGTCCACCTTGTTAAATAATACAACTATAAACTGTTTTCTTTCTTCCCCTCAAATCGTTATTCATAGTTCAAAGACAAAATACAAATATGTTACGTGCATTACTTACGAGCATGTCTCCTTAAGCTTTATCAACACCTTATGATCCTCGATACCTTGGACCAACAAAGGGACCAACTCCTAAAATGTTGATGAAGCGATTGAAAAATGTTATAGCAGAAGGTTATTCCCAGCGGTTGACATAAATTATTTCAATCTTTGTGTTTGTGGCTATGAATAATGCAATATAAAGTTGAGAGGGAGGAGAAGAAAATAAGTGCTACCCCATTGGTGAAACCAGAAAAGGCATTGGTTGGAGCTTGGTGGTAGCCACCATGTTGTTCACTTACAAGCATATACACATTAAGTTAGGTTATGTTGTTTTCACCATACAATCTTGATTTGGAATAGAATCCCTGCACGCTAGGTTGTGTCCATCAGGAAAGTGGTTGGATTTTATGCTTTCCAGGAGAGTGACTGATTTCCCACATGGGAGAGAGGTTATTTTGACCTAGATTATCAATTTTTGGTACTGGTGTGAAAGTACATGGAGTTGAATCCTATACTTAGACTAGGTTTATTCTAATTCTTATTTAATTCAATAACATATTAATCAATTCTTCACAATGATTTATCAATATATGACCATCACCTTATGAAGTTTTTCTAAATTAAACACAATACCAAGGTTAAATATCCCTCACATAAAATCATCATCATTTTGATAAATAAAGATAATAAATTATAATTACTTGATATAATTAGATGTGTCAGTGTTACCGGGAATAGTGTCCACTCAGATGCTGCTATTGCCACTAAGACTGGTAGCTATCTTAGAAACAAACAAGTAAAGTCTACTTTCGCTTTCCTTTATGAAAATAGATAAGAGTGGAACAAAGGAGACCAACCTTAGTCTTGCTCTTGATTTCCTTGTTTGATTCCTCTCCTTCCTGATAGAGCTTTGCCGCTTCTTCTTCGTCTGCCTAGCTTCAAAGAGCACCTGTGGAATCACAACAACATACTACTATCGAAGAACAAAGATCTATATTCATAAATAACACAGGACCAGATATGT
>APFE031285440.1:60814-80345 GCA_000404065.3 Pinus taeda | reverse complement strand
TATAATGAAACATACAAGAATATGGAGGAAAACTTGAATAGCTTTATTAAGATCAAAAGTAGCAAGAGGATTACAACCATATGTTCTGACCCAGCATCATCCTCTAGCAAGAAAGCCCTTATTCACCTCAAGTAAAGCTTAGATCACCCAACACTATGAAATTACACCAGAAAACCAAAAACACTTCTCTACAAGATACAAGATTCCAGCCTCTGAATCTCTGTGATGAGGGATCCATATATAGATGATTATAGGGAGGTGAGTCATCTTCTGGCGTCTTGATTAGTGTCTTCTCTCTTATAGTTCCTGATTCCACTTGGAGAATGATGATCTCTTACTCATCCCTGGTTGAAAACAGAGAGGCAAGTGTCAGAGGGGAAGCTCCTGGAAGATTCCATGATCTTCCACCTCGCATTTTGTCCCTGCCATTTGTCCATTCCCGACCATCACACCCTACAGAGGAGCCATTTAGTATGCATCTCACCCCGTACACTGGGAAGGTGATATGCATCGTACCCTCTACACTAGGTTTTCAGTATGGTCCAGTTTTGACCATTTATGACCAGTTTTTAGTGGAGAACTTCTGGGAAATGATGTAATCAGCTAACCTTGTTCCTTTAGGCGGTGAAGCAACACTTTTAGGGACTTAAGAGCCCTCAGTTTATGGACATTTATGGTTGGGGTTGAAGTGCCCAAAAATGTCTATAACAGTCAGTGCATGATTTCATATAGAAAAAGAGCAATAGAAAATATTGTGATAAATAAGTTGATCAATAAAGGAAATCGAGTCAAAGAATTGCCATTTACCGGTGGTACTTTTATATTTTTGAATAACGTGAACCCTTGGTGAAATAACTCTCAAATGTTTTCACACAAATAAAAAAATATGTATGAGTTGTTATTTATAATCAACAATTGGCAATGTCATGGTACAGTTAATTTAAGTTCACTAAGATTTAATTTGCTTTCAGTAATGATTTTTCAAAAAATTGAATATGTGTTGTATGATTGGTGGAGTTTGTTGTTAACAATGATTTCATTGGTGGTTATGTTGTAAAAAATGGTTTCATTTAATACAATATTAAATATCATTATAATAAAAACAAAATAAACAAATTAAAATTATACAAATCCATCATCAAGACAAATAACAATATTTCATCTTTAATGATTACAATGTCTCTTCACTAAATTTCTATTTGTAATCTCAAACTACTCACCACCAAACAATATCATTATCGTCAACGCCCTTACACCTTTACAACTCAATGGATGTCATCCATAATCTTGAGTTATCGATTGGTCCTACATGGTTATCACTATCAATTGCACCACATGCTACAAAGGAAACACCATGAAGAAAATACCTTTACAACTCAATGGATGGCATCCATAATCTTGACTTATCGATTGTTATCACTAGCAATTACACTGCATGTTACAAATAAGAAATATACCCCTGCTTTCACTCAATAAAAAAAATGGAGGCATGGAAAGGAGGATTAAGATAATTATGGGGATAGAAAGGTGAATCTCCCACAAGTAGAACATACCATATCAATATTTTGTAAGGATAAGCAAATATTGTGGCCTAGATTCATAAAAAATATCCTTGTAAATTTCTTAAGAAAAAGAGAGGTAATTTTTATGAAAAAATAGATTATATGTTTAGCTGCTTTAGTGAAAGCTTAATGTTTATTGACTACTAGATGTCCTAGCTACAAAGATAACTGTGATTAATATAGATGATGTAGATGACAAAATACCATTCTTGTCTAATTGGGAAGGCTAACGAGAGATACCAAATTGGTACGATAATATATATATATATATTATATATATATATATTATTAATATTATATATAATGGATAGTTAACAATGTTGTGGGACAATTAATTTAAGTTCCGTAAGCTAAACTTGCTCTCAACAATGAGTTCTCAAAAAATTGAACATGTGTTGAACAATTGGTGGAGTTTGTTGTTAATAATGATTTCATTGGTTATGTTATAAATAATGTTTTCATTGATCGATTTTCGTCTAGATACAATAAAAATATTTTGCCAAATTATGGTGTAGCAAACTTTGCTTTTCCCTTATATGCTTAAGTGGAAGTAGAGGATGCAAGATGGCTATGTTATTTGATTTTTGCACTCACAGGAGTTGTGCATTTGTAATAAATTTATCGTAATTTTTATTTCCCCAAAAAGATAAAATCTCTCTTCATGTTTATTAGATGAATGATGATCCATAGTTAAATTGACTGAAGAAATTTAGTTTAAAAGGGTTAGCAAGATAGACATTGAAAATTATAGGTGGACTTTACTTGTTGTTTGTTACAATAACACTTATTACAAGTCAATATTTTTCTTCGCTCACTCTAGAGTTTTCAATAATCCGAGACAAAAACATAACTTATTCAACCCCTCAGAAAATATATTTTTAGATCACAACCATCTAGAGTAACTGTTGTTTAGATCATGTACAAACACAAGCTGATATGTGAGAGTGACCAAATTTAAGTCTTTCTATTTTACTGATTTGCAAGTGAGAAGTAACTAACAACTAGGCGAATACAAAGAGAGTAAAGGTGGAAATGGTGGTCAAAACACAGAAAATGCATTAACACCATCTAGAAAAAAATCTATCAGAACACCATCAAATCAAGGAAGGTGGATGACAAAAATAAGGATTTCTATGAAACATCATTGAAGGAGTGCAATCTCCTCCTCACCTCAAAATGATCTAATCATCAAGCTAGAGATTAATAGTTATAAAGCTAATTATCACATATGTTGCATTGAACACACCCTTCTCTCTCGGGATAATTATGCTATAAACTTGATGCCAATTTTTTATGAACTTAAAAATTCAATAAACTTAAACCAAAGAAAAACGAGGTACACAGATCTGAAAGCCATCTAGGTTGAAATGTACATAAAAGTACTATTAACTTCTAAAGCCTAAAACAAACTTGATCATATTCTGCAAAGTAAATTATGATTTCAAATAAGAGCACCCACACACACATACACACACATATACTTATAAGTTGAAATGTACAAAAAAAATATTGTAGCTTCTAAACCCTAAAATATACTTTGATCATATCCTATCAACTAAATTCTTATTTCACGCAAGAGCACATATATACTTCATAGCTAGGCATATTGTTGATTTTCACAACTAGGTATAACATCTACTACGTTCTTCCTTTGCAACATTTGGTGCAATCGTTAGTCATAGTAATATTAAGATTACTGTAATAATAATAATAATAATAATAATATTATTATTATTATTATTATTATATAGTTAATATTATTAATATCATTAAGATTATTAATATACTTTAACTATATATATGAATTAAGCAAAGTCTTTTGGTAGATATCACATAAGATAAATTCTTGACCTACACATTTCGAACCAACAAGAAGGACCAGATAGTGGTATTAATATATTAATAAATATATATTAATAATTAAGACAATGTTAAGAGATACATACTATTTGTATAATTTTTAAATGTCACTTTTTGGGAAAATTGCTAGTTTAATTTCTGATCTAATTTGTCTAAAATCTTGCCCGGATTCATTGAAATCACAAGTTTGGTAGGTGAGCTCTTCACAATCAAAGTGATTCTGGGGTTTTTGAGGGTGTTGAATCCATATATGCCGTCAAAATAAACAACAACAAAAAAAGATTTGGTCACAAACCTTTTTACGGGATTTTCTGCCAGAAAAAAAGAAACTCCAAAATCGTACTTAAAAACTACTCCAATAAATATAATTTATAACATCATAATGGTTCCTATTATTTATATTTTATTATTAATTACTTTTTATTATTATTTATCTAATAAACAATATATAAGCATTGTTTATAATAACCATATGATTGTTATTATTTATATAATTAATTAATAATCACAAAACATTTAATCCTTAATAACGTATTTTACAGTATACATTATTACTATGGTTGATATATGGCTATCCCAATATGTAACCATATTTATTAATGTAGTTATACAATATTTTATATATCGCATTAGTAAATTGGTTTAATTGTATTAATTATATAATTTTATAATAGATAAAAATTTCTAAAAATTATTTAAGATTATAAAAATTTTTTAAAAGTACCCAAAATTATTTTAAAAATACCAATAATTTATTGAAAATTAAAAGTAACTTTAACTTACAATTAAAAGTCCCACTTTAGTGAACCACACAAATTACCATATTTTGAACAATATGATAGTAATTATCAAAAAATAAATTGATGGAAGGCCAATGAATCGCAGACAATGGATAGGATGGATGCACACATTGACAATTAAATTTTTTAACATTTATTAATATAAAAAATTTAGAGGATTATCGTTTAATTTAAATCTTATATTTAGGTAAATTTCATTTTTTGATACTGTGTATTTTATTGAGTTGAATATAAATGGTTTAAGTGGGCTTTATAGTTAAGAGTATGTGTTTCTTTCTAAGAGGATTTAGGTATAAGGTCAAAAGAGTAGAGTATGTATGCCTTCATCGGTTATGGAACACAATACTTAATTATTTAAAAATTAATTAAATAAGTGTGTTTATTTTAGAGTACATTTTTTATAATTTTAACTTACTCATCCATAATTATTATTAACCGATGGTAAAAATTTAACGCTATACAATATGATAGAATATCCATAATAATATGCATGATCACAATTTTAGATTCATTTCCAAGTTACTTATACTATTTTAATTAATTTATCCCAAATTAATTAATTAAATAAAATGTCATATGTCATGGTGGGCATGTGGTATTGATAAACCATGTTATAGCCAATAATATCATAGCAAAACACTGTTTACAAGTTAATAATTCTCATGTTAAAGTGAGAGTGAATCTTTACGATTAAGGGATATTTTACAATTTTCCTAATATATGTGTATATATTTTACTCATACATATTCATTTTATAATTAATAATAATAATTAAAAAAAAATTATAATTGATTAATTTTTATGATATTTTTTTTTTTTATTTGGACAATGTAAAATGTAATCATGACACCAATATTTTAATGTTATAATGAATTAATATCACATTTACTAACAATTTAATTTATATAACTATATAATATAATATTATATAAACTAAATAAATAGTAATAAATACTATAAATTAATAAACTAAATAAACAATAATAAAACATTAAACAATTCAAAAATATTGTAATTTAAAAATATATTATTTTTTATCTCATTGGAAAAACTGAAAATAATAACTATTTTGTATTATATATTTTAAATATATCCATATTTTAAAATATTTATTATAATATTAACACAAACAAGAAAATAGGTATTCACATTTGTTTTCTTAGAAATTCACTTTAATTTTTCATCGAAAGTAATAGTGACCATCATCACGAAAACTTTATAACTAATATTTAAAATATGATATTTTAAATGTGAAGAATAAAACACACTGTTTTATATTTTTACAATAACTTTGATGTCAACTATTTTTTTATAAAAGAGATACTAACCCACGGTAAGGCGATACTATGAATCAAAGTATCTTCCTTGATGACCACTTTTCAAGGTTGAAAGTCTAAATCTGCTTACTATATTCTTTGAATAACGTACACAAATGTCACAAACTTACGCATTTAAAAACAAAGCAAACTAATGGGTTGACTAAACACCTTTTGGGTTTCGTGCCCCTCCATGGTAGGTGAGGTCTTTTTGGCAACTGCTTCCCATTCCTCTCCAACGTCAACTACGAGCAGCTCTGTCCCAAATGTTAACATTAACAACGATGTTTCCTCGTTCACCGTTTGGATACTCCATTTGCGGAACTCCCATTTGTAGGCGAGCTCACTAAATGACATGACACGTCACCTAACTCAGGGAACCGCCGCACACCTTGAATTCGCGCTTTTGTATGTCTGAATTCCATTCGATCCGAGATCATTTTTAAATCCCATGCACCCTCCAGAGAAAACTGAAACCAGATGCAAATATTGGTCCAATGTTCAACACGAGTAGCAATAGGAAATGTTGTGAGTTGTAGATTCCAAGTTTGGTTAATAAACATGCACCCTTAAGCAGAGAAAATATCGGTCGAATGTTCAACGCAAATTGAGATTAAATTGTAAATAACATGCAAACAGTTCGACAAACATTTATACTCAGATGTCGCTCATATTATAAGTTCAAAATAGGAAATGTCAAAACCTACGGAGATTTCAGGTTTGGTTAATATGTATAATGTTTGTTTTTCAATTGTTTTTTATGGTGTTGGTCAAGACCCAATTACTAAAACCCGAAATCCTCTACATTACTAAAACCCAATTTATTCAAACTATTATATAAAAGAAATGTTGTTCTCGGTTCCACACAGCTGGTTGTTGCTTGTGTGTCAAGGTTAAGAGAGCACCAAAATTTATTCAGAGTATTATATAAATGAAATGTTGTTCTGGGTTGCACACAACTGGTTTTGACCCAAAATTGTTTGTTCAACCATTGCGACAACTCATTGGTCAACCATTGCAAAAACTCACTTGTTAACGTTGGTTAACTATTGCGGCAACTCATTGTTTCATCGTTGCAACAACTAGTTGTTTCACTATTGCAGCAACTCATTAGTTGACCATTGAGGTAGATCGATGATTTACCATTGTGTCAACACGTTGGTTTATAGTTGGGAGTCCTTAGAGTTGTGGTTACGACTGGGTCACCGTTACAACACACACTGAGTTACCGTTACATCAACTCATTGGGCCAGAAAATGGTAAAGCAAGTCAAATGGGAAACAATTGTTGCCCTTCTGGTGTAAGACCCTAAAGAAAATATCATATTTCTAGAACATATTTAGATTGCTGTAAAGTACATGGAAAACACCTCGAGATTGATCGATTAAGAAAATCTGTTCAACTAGAATTGGAGACTTTATTAGAGGAGAGGAAATAAACCCAAATGCTCCATGTTCTTTGACCCGGGCAGAAAATAAGTGCCCAAGGTCAAGGCCTACTTCTTCCTTGCTATATGAAATGTAATTTTTTTAGAGATGGATTATTTATATGTTGGTATTAATAGTGCTTGATCATTTTTCATGGATTCATATGTATTGACTTTTCAAACATTTTTATGTAGCTATGTTTATTAATATGGCCTTGAGGAAAGAAGAGGACCACATGAAATGAAGCGAAGATCCTCATTTGTGAAAAAGAGGGGTTGCCAATGCCATTTTATTGTAAAAGTTATGGCTCAAAACCATAAGATAGCGATAATAACATATAACATGTATGAGCATGTAGATAGCCAATGATGGCCTTGTCATGTCCAACAGGACACTTAAGGTCATGCTAGGTCCCTGCATCAATGAAAGTTATCAAGGGACATGGTTTCCTATGTGGAGAGTTTTTTCTTCTTGGAAGTGTCAGTTGACATAGTTTACAAAATGCATGTTAAATAATATGTTGACATTGATGCTACAACTCAAGATAGTAATTTATTTTTGTGTAGGAAATATGTTGTTAAGATCTATAACTGTCTAATGAAAGGAAAGTATCAGTTGCATGAAAAGGATGAAATGAGTGTGAACCTTTGGTATAGAAAATACTAAGATGATTTTTCCTTTTATCAAAATCCCATTGGTGGAGAGATCCCTTTTATAGTTTGAATTCAGACGAAGTGGATGTTGGAGACCATGGTGAAGCTATTGAATAAAAGCCTAATAGATATGGATTCAACATTCAACATGAATAAATATGGGGTGAGTGTACTAATAATGATTGATCTAGTACAATAATTTGATTAGTAATGATTAATGAGATGAAGTTGATTTCAATTTTTTTTTAATGTGATAGTATCAGTTGTACACACTTATGGTGTTTGATGACAAATAAAGTGGGGTGCTAGTTGCATTGGTGGTGGCATCACATAGCACATCGCATGACATTTCATTATGGTTGGAACACTTCATGCATAGGTGTCACCAAGTTGATTATAGTTGGAAAGTTAATGCCTTCATGGTTGATGATACATTGGCTAAAATTGGTGCTTTAAGGTAACTTCAATATTCTTATTTTATAGTAACACTTGTATCTATTACAAAAATAACATGCTTGAAATGAATTGAATGTGGCAGGAGAATCACAAGGTGCAATGCTATCTTATGTGTTTGGCACATACACCGAGCATGGCTCAACAACATGAAACGATTGGTCAGTAGACTAGAAATAAAAAAAGCGATGTTTAGTGATTCAACAATATTTCATTAACTTTGGAATTAAATAGTGGATCTAGAAATTCAAAATAACAAAAAAAATCAATTCTAGTGATTTCCTTGTAATAAAAAATTTCCAATTTTAGCGAAATATGTCTTATTTGGGTTGAATCATTGTTCCAGTGTTGAAGTGACCAATGCAATTAATTCTTTCTTCAATAAATTTTCTAATGAGGAGAAGTTCCTAGACTATTTCCACAATAATTGGGTTGGTGACAAGACTTGTAAGTTGACAATTTCTTTCATACATTTATCTTTTTGGTTTTCATACAGATGAAATATCTTCATTAACTCAACCTTTATGCAATTAGAGATGTGGGTAAAAGGTTGCTGGGATTTTCCCCAAGCAAATTAAGAGACAAACGATGTTGTGGAGTCATACCACTGTTACCTAAAGACAAAATTTCTATTTGATAGAAGAAATAAATGTTCTCGTAGGATGGATTGGTTGATATATGTTCTTTTAACAAATGTTGAACCTTGTTATCGATTTAAGGAAATTCTAAAAATTGAAGGAATTTTGAATAATTACAAGAAATAGAAACAATTTGAGTCATCAATGGAAAAAGAAAAAATAATTGGAGATAGTGATTGCAGCACTCATGAGAAAATGTCTCATTTGTTTTGGGTGAGGAGTCAATACAAACCAAATAAGTAATATATTATCACTTGTCATAGCAAAAATTTCTTAACTTGTGATTGTTTGTTTTCTATTCGTGGCAACATTTGCAAGCATGCCATAAAGGTGGGTTGGTTGTCTGTCTTCCCTTTCAATGGATTCAAACCAATTACTAAATAATCAAAGCATAATTGGTTCATACAATGAACCTCCTGAGATAAATATAGAGTCAATACCAAATCTTGGTGAAGATGCAAACAAATTTTCCATGGATAATCACAATGTTGATGTAAATGTGGAAGGAATTGAGTTGGCAAAAGAGGAGTTATTTGGCTACATAGACCTGGTTCGAAAAATTCCTCCTGCTAATTTGACCAAGATTGTGTTGTTTTCACGACCTTGGGTCTAGGATATAATATTAAAATATCTTAGTCTACCAAACCAAGAATCTCAAAGACACTACTTTGCATAGTGGAATATAAACAACAGTGAATCACACATGCACATAATATATACATATTTTTAATTTTTTAACCCAAATTCATTATATTAATCCAAATGATATAATACAAGAGTCTAGGGCTCTCGTACCAAGGATAATGGCCCTCATACATCCACTAGTACAAGATATAAATTAGGGCTTGGTGTCAGTCCATCGTCAACCATTATACCCTCAACAAAATACTCTGACCATCTGGCTGATGAAGTTGAGTCTCTCAGCTCCCCTTGGTCATAACATATACGTGTCCAGTGCTTCGGCTCCTGATCTACAGTTCCAACCTATATCAATGCTCCAAGTCCATGTCGGGAAACCAATTCACAAAAAGATAGAAAAGACAGATCAACGCCTTAGAATTCAGCTTCTTCGAGGGGGCAACCTTTTTATATTACACAAATAAAAAATTCTTGGATGATACCAATGACTAAACCTCCCTTCCATATATAAGAGTCTAAGGGGTCACAATATAATCAAGCCGACCCAACAATAATAACATAAGGGCACAACAATAGCAATAGTGGGTTTCTACGGGACACACTAATAACAATATGGGGACAATAGGGGTAGAATAATAACAATAAGGAATACAATGACAATAGTATTGGGGCAATACTAATATGATAGGGACCTAACATGCCCCTCTCCTTCCGAAAAGCATTTTCCTCAACGCTTGAGTATTTTTGAATGCTTCTATATAAAATTCTGATCCTCCCATGTGGAATCTTCAGCGGATAAGTTTTTCCACTTGATGAGATACTCTGAAATTGATCGATTTTGTAGTTGTCGAGTTCTTGTTTCTGTGACTGCTTCCGGTTCCAATATGATTTTTCCTTCCTTATCAAGTTCTGGCAATATTGTTTGAACTGGGAGCTTGTCACCTATAACCTTATTTAAACATGAAACATGGAAAACTAGGTGCACTCGGGAAGCTGCAGGAAGCTCCAATTTGTATGCCATAGTATCAATCTTTTGCAACACCTTGTATGGACCATAATACTTTGGTGATAATTTATTATCCTTCTTATCTTGCTTGAGGGAAATTTGTTTATATGGTTGTAGCCGTAGGAATACCTAGTCACCTACATTAAAACTTCTTCCGCTGTGATGTTGATCTGCCTGTTGTTTCATTCTATTCTCTGCCAACATGAGGTTATCCTTTAAGAGTTGGAGAACCTGTTGTTAATGCTCGATGTGATGTTCCACTGCTTGAACCTTAGAATTTTATCTTAAATATGATGTTATGGATGGTGGATGATATCCATAAAGTGCCATAAATGGGGTTATTTTTGCTGCAGTATAGAAGGAAGAGTTATACCACCATTCAGCCAGAGGCAACCATTTGACCCATTATGTCTGTTTATCATATACAAAGCAACGAAGATATCCTTCCAAACATTTGTTTACTATCTCAGTTTTCCCATCAGATTGAGGATGATAAGATGAGCTACGAGCTAACTAAGTATTGAGGTAAGAAAATAATTTTGTTCAAAAATTTCCAGTGAAAATGGGATCTTTGTCGCTTACAATAATCTTTGGGTTTCCATGTAGCTTTCGAATTGTTTCCATAAATGCAGTCGAAATTATATGGGCTTTAAATGGATGCGATAATGCATAAAAGTGTGCATACTTGGTAAGTCTGTCAACTACCACCATGATGACACTCTTTCCTTCGAAATTGGGTAAACCTGTGATAAAATCCATTGAAACCTCCTCCCAACATTGGCTTGGAATGGATAAAGGTTGTAATAGACCTGGGGCCTTAATTGTTTCAACTTTATTTTGTTGGCAAGCCGAACATTTCGCCACAAACTTTTGAATATCCGATTTAAGGTCATCCCCAAAAAATTCCTTCTTAACCTCGTGGTAAGTTTTCAAAAAATTCTAAGTGCCCTCCTAAGGGAGAAGTGTGTAATTCCATAAGAATCATTTGTTTGAGTTGGGAATTCTTACATAAGTATAAGCGATCTTTGTGCCATAACGAATCATTTTTCCAGCTAAATGTATAAGATGTACTGGGATCTTGTTGTAACTTTTGAATGAGTTCCCACACTTTTTCATCATTCTTCCTTTCATCCCTTGCTTTGTTTATCCAATCTGGTTGGATAATAGAAATGGAACACAACAATGCTTCCACATCTTCTTCCTTATTTTAGAGTGCATCTACCACAACATTTTGCTTCCCTTTTTTGTAGATGATTTCAAAGTCATAACCCAACATCTTTGTGACCCATTTTTGTTGCTCTTGAGAGGATAGTCTTTGATCTACAAATTATTTAAGACTATCATGATCTATTTTTACCTTGAAGTGTCTTCCCATTAGGTAGGGTCGCATTTCTTAAGTGCATGTAGTATTGCCAACATTTCCTTCTCATATATAGCTTTGTGTAAATACTTTCCTTTGATTTGATGACTTTCGAAAGAAATGAGTCTTTTATCTTGCATTAAAACAACACCAATTCCATTTCATAAAGCAACAATGTAAACTTTGAAATGGGAACTCATACTGTTATCCGTTTTATAGAGATAGCAAAAAAGTGACCTGATTTTGAAACGGGGTGATGTGGAATACACATGTGTTTCTTAAAGCTTAGTTTTTGGCACTATAATTTTTTTTATGTACATTGCGTTTTAGAATGGTAGTGTTTTTTATGCTAATTTAAAAATGTGGTAATTCTGTAGCAGAGCCTTTTTTAAAGGCTTTTTTTTTTTTTTTCTTAATTATGAATTTAAATATTTATTTTGTATATTTATAATTTTTGAAGTGGTCTTTTTTTTCATATTTTTGTTTTTATTTAATTTATTTTTGTACTGGTTGTTTTTATTGTTTTGCATATTTAAAGAAGAAGGTCATATTTTGATTTTTCGATATTCTACTTTATACATCGTTAATTAATTTTTCAATCCACAAGAAATAATTGTTTCTAAAAAACAATATTTTTTAACAATGGACATAAAAATGGGCATTTTTAACATAAATATAACTAAAAGACTACACGTTTTGATAATTTTTTGCTACAATTGACATGCAAAAATCACAATTTTTCTACGAAAATTTTAACTAAAAATAGTTAATAATAGTTTTTTTTATGAATTTCATGTCAAAAAAATAATAATAATCATTTTTCTTTCAAAAATTAATGATTAACATAAAAATTAATGCGAAAATCACATATTACAAATATTGAACGCATAACAACCTTAATTGAGAGTATATTCTTCTCATAAAATGTCAAAGTCAAAACATTGCAAGTATAACTTTTTAATAGTTACAAAAAATGAGCTTGATTTCCAGGCATAACTTAAATTTAATCAACAATGTCACGTAATCCAAAATCTTCGTCCTCTAGAGTTTCATCATTGTCTTCTTCCACAATATTTTTTGTTTCCTTTTGCTCATTTTTGTCTTCTAATGGATCTTTGATGTTTGTGAATCTCCCAATGTATGTCTTTACAAACATCCCATGTAATGGTGGTTGAGGTTCCTTTGCCTTCTTTGCCACACATGATTCACTAAAGGCCCCTTTCTTCAATCCAATTTATTGCATTGCATCTAGAAGAAATTGAAAAGCATTAATTCTTTGCTGAATGAAATTGCACTATAATGGATCTTTTTCAATTGCAATGCAATTTATTCCTTTTTGAAAGCAGGATGATAGTGTTGTACCTAATTATCAAGCGCAAAAGAAATAATGAAGTAATTTAGTAAAATGGCATATTAATTAAAAAATAACATATTGAAATTCAATTCCATATAATAAAACTTATTTGAGCGAGAAAATAAATCTAGAACCCAATCTCCTTCATTTGAACATATGTTTATAAGATAGTTAATCAATAATTGTGGTTTTTGATAAATGTTGACTATCTTTCTTTTTGCTTCTTTGTTTTCATATGCTAGTTTTCTCACAACAGCATCATAAGTCCGTATTTGGCTATGACTCTTTCCGTCTACCTGATTAAAAATCATAAACATATAGCTATCGTCCTTTTCCCAACTATCAATACGAATGAACTCACAATCATTTATAAATAGTTGATCTTCATGGTTAAGAAGACTTGGCTTTTGCATGTAACACGAAATAGTAAAAGTTCAATTAACTTGTACATAAATGAATTTTTCAACATTAATCAATACACATTTTAAACGTCTTGCCATGTAAGCTGCATCCTTGAATTTGTTTTCCGCTTGAAGCCCGACAATATCATTGTCAATTGTGTGTCTGAATGAAATTTCGCAAATCTCCATAATGGTGATAACGCGACTTCTACAAATCCCGCAACCACTTTACTAAGAGCGTGATAAGTATAAGGGTCACTATCATAGTCAATGTTTGGAATATTGAAACCATGGGGAATATCTGCAATAACTAGGGATACTCCCTTTTAGGTATGAGTTTAGCAATTTCTTCATAGTCACCTTGTATTACTTGATATTGAATAGTGTCTATCCCATTCAAGATGAAATGAGTAAGAGTTGGATCAAGTTCAAAATTCTTAATACGTTGCTTCCTCAGTCTTTCGATCTTTATTTTTCAATAAAGGTTCTGAAGCTAGTTGGCGCTCCATTATCATCCTTCTTCATCTTTTATAAGATAAACAAATATATGTGTAAGTTATAAATTAGAAATAGTACACAGATGAATAAAAATGAATGTGTACATCAAGATACTTTTTTAAATGCAAGATAAAAAGCTTTAATGTTGATGTAGAACTTGAATCTAGATAGTTGTGTACAACATCATCCCAACTATCTAATTCAACAATTTAACCATTTGTTTTTGAATTTTCATGTAAACTTTGAGACTGCATAGATAAAGTAACAAAAAGTTAATATAATGATATGTATAACAAATACTACCAAGAACAACATGTTTTATTTAAAAGAAAATTATAATCTAGAAATAAATAAAAATAGTTCAACAAACTTACTTTTGAAATTCCTCAGACATTTCCTCCAATGATAATTCCCCTGACTTCACATGAGATAATAAACAATGTAAACTTTGAAACGGGAACTATAAACTCAAAACGTGAACTTTGGCCAAAAAAGCCAAAAAAACATCAAAAACTGTGCTAAAAATGAAAAGTGTGTATACTGGAACGATGGTTTTTTTAGGGACAATTTTGAACATGTTTTAAAATGGCAGAGAAAACAAAATTTTCATGCAAAATATAGCTTGAAAACGAAAAAGTGATTATACTGGAACAATGCTTTTTTCTCTAAGGGTTAATCTTCAAAATTTTAAAAAAATGCTAGTAAAATGATCCAACAACATAAAAATGACTCATAACTTCTCATTTAACACCATATGGAAATCAAAAAATTTATTTCAAGATATGATGCATACATCAATTAGATAAATTGTCTTAAACAACTATTCAAAATCACTCATATTTTCTTGCACAACATCAAAATTCACATCTTCAGATGAGCGACTAGACGCTGACGAAGATGTTTCATATTCTTCTCTTTCATCAACTATTGCCCCATTTAAGTCCACATGCATGCCCATCATTTCAGGTTTCAAAATTCTTTTAGATCTACGACTACTTTTAGTAGACTCCCATCTCAACATTGTTCCTTCTGGTAACAACCTTTTCAGAATCTCTATTGTCTTGAAGCGAAGAGTTCCCCTCTTTGTTAAATTGAAGTCATAAAAAAGTATGTCAACATCCTCTAATTTCAATATGTCTGTGCAGTGACGATTTATCTTTGTACCCTTTCTTTTTCTCTTTCCGCCATTTTTTTTGTCAACTACCATCTCTGGCTTATACACACCATTGAATGAGTGTGTATTTGTGGCATACCAATGTACTTCAACACTTGTAACATCCTCATTTTCTATAAAGACCTTTATAACCTTAGCCACCCAAAAGCTATAGCCATTGAGATCTCCATCTGCTAGCACTGTGATCATGCAACCCTCCTTAATATCCTGTACCGAACTCCTGTAAATGTCTTCCATGGCTTTACGTTATGCACGAGATCTTCTAGAACCAATATACATCTCTCTTTCCTCTGCCTGTGAAGAATTAATGATACCTTGAGATTGTTGTTGTTCAACAATGTTTATTTCCTCATGTGCATTCGACACATTTTGTGGCCAAATAAATGGATTTTTCAGAGGTATATCTTCATTTGTTCTTGTTGAAATGATATCACTTTGATTATTGAAAAATGACTCCCACCAAAATGAATCAGCAATGTCAAAGTACTCATATGTATATCTAATACATTTTTTTATTTCTTCTAGGCAATCAAAATAATTTATATCTCTGTTTTGTTTGTGTGCATTATGAACTTCACCAACTGATTGTAATAAAAATATTTTCGATGCAAATATTGGATGATCTGGAATGAACTTCAAAAATTGCAAACCTGACAACGGGGCCCATTCTGTAGTAGTTGAATACTTCTTGCCCCATATTAGTGTTTTCCCATCAATTTTTTGATACGAAATTGATGTTGGAAGCTAATGTCATTAAGTTGTTCAATGCATTTCCCCTCGCCATATGATCCCATAATAAACCTTTGCATGTCAACAGTTTCTTCCAACACATCAAAAGTAGGCTCTGGCATGTATAATTTCTTAATACATTCAATTAATGATGGCAAGCTCCCAGCTTCCTTCCTCCTCAATGTGACTGAAAAAACGGCTGAACATCTGATCAATATGGTCATGAGTGTGCCCAACAAGAAGGAAATCAACCTTTACCTTCTGAAAAACTCTCAATTCAACAAGCATATTTAGATATCCAAAAAAAACCTAATTTTTGTTTTCACAGCGAGTGTTGTCCAATTGTAGATACAAAACTTCAGGAAGATTACCAGACCAATGAGAAAGCACATCATGAATTATGGTTATGGTCAGATTTGCATCATTATGAATATTTGGAGATGTGAAGTACACCTTTGGCAACATTTTCCCATTGAATACCATACAACCGACCAAGTGATACTGAATAAAATTTTCCTCTTGTAAATTTTTGTGTGTGCGAACAAAATGTGGTAAAAGTGTTTTCTTTTGCTCCATACCATCAATTATCAAACCCAAATATTTATTTGGATTATATAACACTTCTTTCGATGCTTGTACAACCTTTTTCGTTCATTTGTTTGTTGTTCGCGATGCTCCTGAAGTTCTTTGACAATTGAATATACACAACATAAAAGAAAGCCATCAAGAAATATGTTTTCATACTTGATGAATATACAATTTTAAAAGTTAAAGTTATGAATGCCTACCTCTTTTTGACCCTTCACATTTGTCCCTTTTTGATTTAAGAGAAGCACATGTACTGCAAATCCCCATCCTTGTCTTCTTAGGAATATAGACATTGTTGAATTATTTCTTCCATATCTTTACAAAATATTGATATGTAATAAACTAGCCATGTCTTTGAGCACCTTCTGCATATTCTTTGTATAAGTTTTAGATTTCACGTCTCTAAAAATTATCTGGAGTATGTATTGCCCCTCTATTTTGCATACACTCTCCATGCTTTGAAAAGAAACCTTTCATCCATGACATTGTAGTGTTTAATAATGGCCCCAACTGTCTTTTATGATGTACTTCAAAATAAAATGTGGGATCATTTTCCAAATTTTCTTGAATTCTCGAGAGACGAAAATTCCCAATTGAATGAAACATTTTGAAAAATGTTCTACAGATAAATAAAGTCTTAACATGATAATCATAACCTGACAATGTAGATTACATGCACCCAACTAAATATGAATTTTGAATTCTTTTATTCATTGATGGATATCTCTTCTTGCTCTCTAATGCAAATTTGAAATCCATATGTTTCAAGCAATCTTTTTGGCAACATTCACTTGAAATGAGTGCGCTAATAGAACTTCTTCTCATCAGATATTCTACTCTACCCCTTGTATAACTAGAACATCTTGCATTGATATGAAAAGGTCTGCTCCTACTCCTCGATACAACATTTCTTGGCAACATCTCCATGATTAGATCAACATTTGTATAAGGATTTTCATCATCATTAATAGGAATGTTATCCACACTATGATCAACTGTGCCTTTCAAATACTAACTTGGAGGATATTCTTCATCTTCCCCTTCTTTAGTGCTACTGTCATAGTCCATAGAATTCAGACTCAATGGAAAATTTGACTCAATGTTTATTGGATATTCTACCTCATGTGCATTTTCAATGCTACTCCTCATAGTCCATAGAATTAGGACTAAGTGTATCATCCTGTCCTTCATCACTGCTACTTTTATACTAATTAGAATTAGGACTAAGTGCATCATCCCATCCTTCATCACTACTGCTCTCATAGTCCTTAGAATTAGGACTAAGAGGACATTGTGACACTCCATTCTTTTGAAATTCATCACTGCACTCTTCATCACTGTTGCTCTCATAGTCCTTAGAATTAGGACTAAGTGGACACTATGAGACTCCATTCTTTTGAAATTCATCATCCCGATCTTCATCAATGTTGCTGTCATAGTCCTTAGAATTAGCACTAACTAGACATTGTGGGACTCCATACTTATGAAATTCATCATCTTGCTCTTCATCAAAGTTGATCTCACAGTCCTTAGAATTATGACTAACTAGACACTGTGACACTCCATACTTTTGAAATTCATCATCATGCATTTCATCGCTGTTGCTCTCATAGTCCTTAGAATTAGGACTAAGTGGACACTTTGAAACTCCATTCTTTTCAAATTCGTTATCATGATCTTCATCATTGCTGCTCTCATAGTCCTCAAAATTAGGACTAAGTGCACACCGTGACAATCCATTCTTTTGAAATTCGTCATCATTCTCTTCAACACTATTGCTCTCATAGTCCTTAGAATTAGGACTAAGTGGACACCGTGACACTCCATTCTTTTGAACTTCACCATCTTGCTCTTCATCACTGCTGCTTTCATAGTCCATAGAATTAGGACTAGGTGGACACCGTGAGACTCCATTCTTTTGAAATTTGTCATCAAGCTCATCATCACTACTGCTTTCATAGTCCTTCGAATTCGGACTAAGTGGAATCTGTGACTCTTTATTTATTTGAAATTCTCCATCCCTTCTTTCATCAGTGCTACTCTCATAGTCCTTAGGATCAGGACTAAGTGGAAGAATTGGCGTTCTATTCATAGTGGATGAATTCCCGCTATATTTATCCATATGAATAGAGTTGTTACACGATGAAGATGTTGATGTTGTATAAATCGAAACTTCACTATCAGGATAATCCATCCCTTTGAAATAGAAAATGTTGAATGATACAAATGGAGAGTCTCCTAAAGATATTATATAACTTAGAGAATGAAATTTTCCCTCCAAAAATTCCTCCCCCGAAAAAATTTCGCGAAAATATTTCCCTCTAAAAATTTTCCTTCCAAAAAACTTCGCAAAAAAATTTCCCTCCTAAAAGTTTGTGAGATTTATTTCACTTCATTATTTTATTCTGAAATTTAATGAAAAATGTAAACTTACTTTTTTTTATGAAATAAATCATTAAAGTTAAAATTGTAAACTACAACTTCTACTTAAATTATTTTAATAGTTAAAGTATATAATATTTGCTAAACAATTGAATGTTTTTTTTAATTTTTATAATACATTATGAAATAAGTTAATCCCACATTCACCCCACCATAAAAAAATTAGCATGTTAAAATTTATTAAAACTAATTAATCCCGCATTCACCGTACGGTAAAACATCTCCGTAGTTTCACCTATATATTCCATTATCACTATTACTCACATTACATCAAGGTTTTCTGATGTTTTTTAAAAGACTTGGAGCGAATTTGTGGAGCAGCTACATTGGGATCAACAACATATTCAACGAAGAATTCTCGCAATTGAAAGGTCAGTTAAATTTTTTTCCTTGAAATTTCTCATATTAAATTAGTTTAACGAAGTCTATTTTTTTCTAAACTTAATTTTTTTTGTCAACAAAATTAACAAATATTTCTGCCATGAGCATGGTGGGCCCAGGGCAACCCCATCCTATAATCGGCCAGCCATCAGATTCTTTTTCTAAACTTAAAATTTTTTGTCAACCAAATTAACAAATATTTCCGCCGTGAGCATGGTGGGCGAAGGGCAACCCCATCCTACAATCGGCC
>APFE031285440.1:34549-50928 GCA_000404065.3 Pinus taeda | reverse complement strand
TAGCATGTTGCCTACAAAAGGAAATAAATTGCATTGTGATTGAAAGAGACCCACTACAATGCAATTTTATTCAACAAAGAATTAATGCTCTTCAATTTCTTCTAGATGCAATGCAAGAAGTTGGTTTGAGGAAAGGATATTTTAATGAATCACGTGTGGAAAAAATGGCAAAGGAACCTCAACCACCATTATATGGAATTATTGGAAAATGACGCTTTGGGAGATTTGCAAACATGATAGATCCATTAGAAGAGGAAGATGAGGAACCTCAAGCAGAAAAATATTGTGGAAGAAGAAAATAATGAAGCTAAAGAAGACGACGAACATGGATGACATTTAAACTATGATTGCAAACCAAGCTCAATTTTGAGATATCTTCATTAGTTTTACTTGTAATGTTTTCATTTTGAGATTTTACGAGAAGATGGGCATTTGATTATTGTTGTCATATGTTCAATATTTGTATTATCTGATTTTCACTTGAATTTTTATGTGAATCATTTTTTGTTTGTTTGCAAAAAACATGTGATTAGTTTTATTTTTTAATATAAGAATCATAAAAATGCTATTTTTTGAAGGCTTTTTTTAGGATTTTCCCATAAAAATCGTTTATTTGACATGCCATTTTGGACAAAAAGTCTAAAAATGTGCATTTTTTCATTATATTTATATTGAAAATGTGTTTTTTTGTCAACTGTTTAAAATTATTGTTTCTTTAGTGACAATTATTTGACATCCATTGAAATATTAATTAACATTACATACACATATAGAAAATACTAACTTTAAAATATTGACCATTTTTTAATTTTTTTAACTACGCGAAAAAATAAGATTTCATTACAAAAAAAAATTGAAAAGAAAAATGAAAACACACATATACATAAATACACTTAAAGAATCCCATGGGGCTTTGGATTGATGGTGAATGGGTGCACTGTTAAGTTACTCCTTGTGATAGGTCACTAGTTCAAATCCCTCATGGGTTCTTACCTACCAAAAAAAAAATGCACTTAAAAAAAAAATCTTATGGGAAGAAGAAGACATTAGAAAATTTAAAGTGTCAAAAATCAACCTTCTAAAAAATGCAGTTGATGTTGCATCAACACTTTTCAAAAGTAGCATGAAAATCACTAACATCTAAAAAAAATGTTCATACCTGATCGATAAGAAAATTTAATGTGCCAAAATATGCTAAAAAAAAGTTGTATTTTGAATCACCACTTTTCAAAATCGGGTGATTTTTTGCTACCTCAAAAAAATTGGTACTAGGTAATTTTTGCGTTTGATCGGTAACTATGTTCTTATTCTTTTCTGTCAACAAGGTCAACTAATCATTGTTCCATGAATCCTTGTTGCATGCATCCTTGATCCTTGACTGCTTCTTCTATCAATACATCTTGTGGATTATCTTTCTCTTGTTCTTTCTCTTGCTCTCTTATTGTTTCTTTTGTAACAACGGGGATGGTTTTAGGAACTGGAGCAAGACGAACTCACTTTCTCATGTTCTTCTTGGATTTTGACACTACTATTGGGTGTTTCCTGTATCCTCTCAATATTCTAGTGGCAGGTTTACTCCCTAATATTTCTACTTCATCATCATAATATTGTTCGTCTCCTTTCTATGGGGATTTAGTAGCAGAATCCTTAGCAACCCTAGTTTGACCACTGGGTGACTCAGTTTCCATATGGAAATGTTCTAAGGGAATTTCTATATTTGGGTGGTCATGGGGCAGAGTTGTAGTTGAGGGGTCATGGGGCGAAGTTGCAGATGGGAGGTCATGGGGAAGAGTTACAGTTGGGGGGTCATGTGGCAGAGTTGCAGCTGCCAAGGAATCCTATGCTTCGGTAGAAACTTCAGCATTCAATGGCCTTCCAACTAGTTCATCCCAAATTCTCCCTTCCGTTTGCAACACAACATCCACCAAAATTTTAATGGGGCATTGGTGGGACATGATTTTGAATGACCGCTTTGATTTTTGCACAGATCGGGCCATATGCTTTAGGGTTTTTGCAAGAAAGAAAGGCATGTTAGCCAACCTTCCATGACACAAGTGGTCTAACAACTGGATGTGCTGGTAATAAATAAAGACATACCTTCCTTTGCATGTGAAAAATCTTTAGACAAGGAATGCAACACCTTTACAAGGTTGTGGTAATGCCCTTCTGTCAAATCCTGTGCTTATCTTCTGCAGTTGTTCACCTGCCTCAAGGAATTTCCACACAACATCCGGTTGGGGTTTTTGGGGCATAAACCACTGTTCTCCCATCTAGGGTAACCTTGTCACTTGTGCAATTACTTCTTCTACCGCATGCACCACTATCCCTACTGCCTCAAATCTACCCTCCCTGTAATGCATGGAAAATTCTAGAGCTATCTTGTCATCGTACCCTTGAAACCTGTGAATATAGTGTATTCATCTAGCCTATTCAAAAAATGGTTTAATGCATGGAAATTCGTCTACTAATTCTCTACTACCTTCTCTACAAACTCTTGATTCTCCCATCTGTACTCAGAGTTCAAAGTGGTTATGGCTATGCTTTTTCTCTTGAACAATTTAAATGTGGGATAAAAACACAATGGAAGAGTTGAGGTAATGATTCTAGTAATAATAAATCATGTCGTCATCTATTATGGCAACAATACCCAATCAGGTGTTGTCGCAACGATTGCAAACCATTTTCTACCAACTGTTAATTATTGTCATTGTCATGGGATAGGTTCCCGTTGTACGCATTCAAGTGTTTCCACAATGGTTTCCTTAAATTTGGCACCAACCATTCGTTGTTATCGTGGTTAGGGGATATTTTCCATCATAATAATTTAAAGTTTGATTATGTGCAACCTTATGGGCCCATGAAGAATTACATTCAACCCTTAAATTACTTGCCTTAGAAAGTATTGGTTATAGTTTATTAGTTAAGTTTGAATGAATATTATAATTTGGCATGATTATCAAGTTAACTTCATTGATTTGTAGGTTGTTCATAATATTTTCATTGTTTGCAGGATTAGTTGTTGTTGTTGTCATGTATGTCAAAATGTGCTTCAATCCAAATCACTTGATCTTGTGGCTGTAGATGTTGATAACCAAGAAATTCACACCAATAGAATTGTTTTTTTGGATATTTATATAATTTTGTCCCTTGAGGTTGGATATATGGATTGGAAAAAATCCAAGATATCACAATTGAATTTTTCAATTAACCATGTATAAAGGGAAAATCATGATTGATGTATAAACTATCTTGGTTGGCTTCCAACAAAGGGTATCTCACATATTTTTTTATTGAAGGGGCTTCATTAAGAATTTTATCTCATTAGAATTTTATTAAAGACATGTATAAATATTGCATGTGCTACTCGTGGATAATGAAAGAATGAATGTTACTATAATTTCGAAATGTGAAGAGGTGTTGATGGCATTCTACGGCCTTGTTTTGTAACATTATTTCGAGTCCTTTGTTTGATAATAAAAATATTTATTTTTATGTTAATTTTTCGGTTCTGTTTAAAGTGCTCTTATCTTATAAAATAACATTTGTAAAAGGAATTAGTGACTCCTCCCCCACCCTTTTTAGTATTTCCAATAGATAAACAAAACTGAACTCTAATGAAAATGGAACAGCTGAACTGAAATGAACTATTAGACACAACTAAACTGTAATCATAATGAGACATCTAAATTGTAATCACAATGTATTTCCGTTAATAGAATTGATTGAAAAATACATTCTTTACATACACATGTTGAGATATAAAAAGAGTACCAAAAAATAAAGTGGGCCCATCTATAAAAAACAAATCCCATATAAATACATAAAAAGTGATGGACAGAATGGTTGTTTATGGTGCTACAATCTATCACAAGAAATAAGAACACCATAAGAGGACTCCCACCATAATAAACCCTAATATCAATTACAAAAACAAACTATTCATTAACACATCACATATATCAATGCCTATCAATGACAATTGGTGGAGCACATGATGGATCCTCCACATATCTTGCACATTCACGTCCATTGGATGTCACTTCAGTGAGTATATCATAACAACCCTTTGGACATATGATCAATAAGTTATGTTTAAACTTTGAAATTGTGAAGCAATATTTTTGGCTTGTTTGTGAAGGTTTTTTTTCTTTTTTTTTGGCTTGGTAAATTCCAATCATTTGATTGGTTATCAACTCTGAAATGGGGTAAGTGACAATGTAACTTGCACCATAATTCCTTCCTGATATTAGGCTATCAACGAGGGAAATATAATACGATTCATTATTTGTGGTTGTCCTAGGAATTTCTCTACTATTTTGATAGACTTGGCTTAGTGCATCATTATGAAGCACAAATCTAGTTTGTTCTTGGAATGGGTTTAGATGGCACCAAAATCGGATGATCAATGTCCACTTTTGCAACATTTGGAAAAGAAGAAAAAAAATTAATGAAATATTGTTAAATTGTTAAAACACGGTTGCAACAACTCACTGTTGCATAACGGAAACTCATTGTTACAGTGGCGACAACTCACTAGTACAGTGGCTACAAGTGAATGTTATAGTAGTAGAAAATCACCATTATAGTAATGGAAACTCACTCTTACAATGGAAACAACTCATTATTATAGTCATGGCAAATTCTCGGTACAATGGCGGAAACTCACTGTTATAGTGGCAGAAACTCAATGTTAGAGTGGCGATAACTCCCTGTTACAGTGGCAACAACTCACTGTAACAATGAGTTGTCACCACTAAAACAATGAGTTGTGACCACTGTAACAGTGAGTTCTCGACACTGTAACAGTGATTTGTTGCCACTATAATAGTGAGTTTCCGCCACTGTAACAGTGAGTTGCCACTAATAGGATAATAGTCACTGTAACAACAAGTAATAGAACAACACTACTATCACTTTATTAATAAACCAAGTGAACATGATAGCTCATCTTAACATGACAGGTCATCCTGCACCAGGTTAACATCATAACTCATCTTTGCAACTCTTGTTTCCTCTTTAATTCTATAAAGATGATGAATTTTCTAATGCATGCATAATGTAAATACGAATCAATAAAAGTCTTTGTGATCTTAGCAATAAGAAATGTGAGAATTGTTTGATGATGGATATGTCTCATCAACTTTTCAATTAGAAAGTATAAAAAGCTAATAATTTTCTCATTTGTTTCTATGACACACTAATGGCATGCCCATTTACACAATTTTATTAGTCTTCTCTATATTTCCTTTTTAGAAGCTTCAAACCATTGTGAAGTTCCTTCAATAATAAAACATTCAATATGGAAATGAAATAATGTCCTTATGGCAAAGGAATGCTCCTATGGAAGTACTACACCTGAAATACCTATACCTGAATGGAGGATAAAAACAATATTCAATATGAAATGAAATGATGTATTTATGGAAAAGGGAAACTCCTATGGAAGTACATATACCTGAATGGAGGATAAAAACACATGTAACAAAGGAATAACAAAATCATAACGGTGTTTATATTAGAGTAGGTATAAAGATAATTAACCTATCGATGATTTTATATTAAAATCAATTTTCTTAGTAGGATCCTTTTATTTTGCTTTGAATTCACATTATTATATAGAAATATACATACCTAATTTTACAACCAATGTTATATATAAAAGTTATGAGGGTTAGTTCAATTAGCTCAATTTTAATTTATTATATTCTTTGATGTGTATTGGTTCAAAGAATACCCAAGTTTGATGTTGAGCCAAACTAGATGACAAGACAATCAAAATGAATAAACAAAAAAAAAAGATAAAGTAAACTACATGAAAAAAACTTGGAAGCAATACCGAAAAATTCATCAAACCCACCATTCATGAAGACCACCAAAAAATTACAAGCAACGGTGACAAATGAGTTGCCACAATGATGACCAATGGGTTACCACAATGATGACCCATATAAGTGTCGTAGCAGTAACTCAATGGTCACCGTTGCAGAAAATCTCGTGTCACTATTGCGACAACTCCTTAGAACAACATCCTAGAGCAAAAATAACGCAGATAATTATAGACAATTTTTAGAAAATGCATATAATTTATAAAAGAACAGTGAATTTACCTTTGCAATTGGTCACCCTATCTCGCTTGGCAGAAGAGAAATGCACTTGGAAAATTTCTAAAAACGGTAGGAAACTCTCCCTATGAAAATAGTAGGCAACTCTCCTTCTGAAAATAGTAGACAACAATAGGCCTTTGGGAAAATTTATGAAAATTACCTGCAATTCTCCCATGGTTTTCTCTCACTGAACGAAATGGCTTCACTATCCCTTGTTTCCTCAGGAGATCTATTTCCTTTCTCGATAGAACTCTCCCTTATTTTCTCGAGAGCTCGACTAAATGGTTGTGCTCTCCCCTGTTTCCTCTCAATGGAATGATATCCCCTCTCCCTCTTCCCTATTTTATCTTGCTCGATGGAATGAAAACCCCTCTCCCTCTCCCCGGTTTCCTCTCCTCACTCAACGAAATGAAATTGAACATTAAAATGAAATGAAATGGAGCTTCCAACAACAAAAGCTCAAACATGAAATTCAACTATACAGGACCTTACCTGACCTGCCACATGCAGCATATTTGAGGATAATGGAGGCTAATTTGCCTGTACGCAACATTTAGGGAAAAAATTTATGGACATTTACTCCCCACCCTCCTATGGTTAATTGCTAATGGATTTGGGTGGATTTTCTCATTCAAATTTGAAATTCGAGCCCTCACTTTGTATACATCTCGTTGGTGGTCACTGGTGAAGGAGAGTGACCTATCACTTTGGCGAGTGTGTGGCTACGTCAGTTTGGTTAGTCGTCATGTCATAACTGGTGAGAAGGTCTGTAAATGGGTTTTATATGGAAAACCCTGAAATGGTCATTAACTGCAAATGGGAGTTGGATGTTGATTCAGGAAACAAACATTAATGTTGCAGATGTATGTTTCATTAACATTGGGGAGGGATGGAACCTGGTCATCGGAAGGGCCTCGTCGACGGTGAGGGGACAAGAAACCCGAAGGGTATTTTGCTGACCCGTTAGCCCACTCCTTTAAAAAACATTCAACCATAACTGAGAAGATAATGTTGTCTGACAAGATACCACAATGCCAAAGAGTTATGGTTTGATTTTCACCTTGGCTCTAGAGTGCCTGATGAAGGATTAGCAACTACATAGTTAATATAGGAACTTAGAAGGTATCATAGACACAGTTGTCTTATTGCTTGATGTTTTGTTTTTTGTTTGGATCAATGACTTTATGAGGTTTAAATTTGTGAGGCCCACTGGCGGTATCCAGATCTAGGAAAGAATGCTTTGTGGGTGAAGGAAGATGTTCGGCCTCACTTGTGAGCATCGCCACCACTCGGAACATTAAAGGCTACAATGAAGCAGCTGCTTGCGTGCATAGAAGACCAAATTTGATCACCCTAATCCCTTCCTTCCATGAATAACTACCCTCCAATGTGGGATCCATAATTTATAAAGTTCTATCTATTGTATATAGTCTCCACATCTGCTTCGTTAGTATCAACCAAAAACATCAAAACTTTAGTTAGCAAGGGAAGTAACAAAAAATTATCATGACATTGACATAAATAATACCCATATGATAAGAATTCCCATGTATTCAACCAATCTCTGGTTCATGTCTTCAAATGAAATTCGTTTCTTCATTCTGGTGATAATCTCATGTAAGCACTCCAAAAATGAATACATATTCTTTCTCTTTCAATTGTTCATGTAAACGCGCACTTTGGGGCCATGTAATGTCCACACAATGTCTTACTCAATCAAATATCCATAACTTAGCCACTTCAAAACAATATGATCCATTCTCAGATATGTGAGTTTTTATTGTTTCATTATTGTTTTATGTACTATAGCTTATTAAAACAATTAAACAATTAAAACAAATAGTTGCTAACATGGAAAATAAATTCGAGGTGCATAATTTTTTTTATATAGTGTAACTTATTAACACAATTAGTTGGTAAGAAAAATTTATGGGTTAATATTGGTAAGTGAGTTAATTTTCCATGTTTAAAAAAAAAATGTCAATTTCATATTTTTCTAAAAATAATTCAATCAATTTTTTTTACCTTAAAAATAACCAAAATTTTATACCTACTATATAAAATCATTAGAAATTTGAATATTTTTATAGACATTTTACAATTTGCAAGTTACAATTAAAAATGTGTGCATACCCCTCTTGATTGGGGGTATGCAAGTGGGCATTAGCGCCCCAAAAGAATATTTTGGGGATATTTTTCCAATGGATTTGTACATGTCTTTTCCCAAGGTGCCTTTTTCCATGGCTTTGTAGATTTGGTCAAACGAACTACACTTTTGTTATAATTTAGGGTTAATGGATTACGGTTTTATGAATTCTTTGATGTGTATATATTGTATTGTAACATTGGAAATAATATGATAAAAATCAATCTGGTAGACTGAGTTTGTTGGCTGGATTGAGTTGTTGATATATTTCTCAATATTAATCTCCCAATTTGGTATTTGTTGGATCTCATAAGCACTGTATATGTGGGATGTATTTTTGTTTTGAAATGAAATGTATGAATTATTTTGTGTGTAATATGTGTACTATGTTTTCTCCTCAAATATATATTTTGGTATCATAGCTAGTTCTGACTTAATTCCCTCATCGGATGGCCACGAAAATGTGAGAGTTTTGATAGTTCATTCCCTGTAAATATGCAAGATTAATGGGTAGATAGCAAGAGTAGATCAATGTGTTCTATTTTATGTGTGTGGAATAATAGGATGTGTTTAGTTTCAACGTTGTTTCCCTTAGAGCCTGTCAATCTCCTTTTTTTCATGTTTCTCCTGATCTCAGCTAGGAGTAGGACTCCAAATGGGAATGATGTTCAAGGTAGATGCATCGTCAATTGATGGCAATGTCTCCAAATTTTGGGTGGGAAAATTATTTGATCCAGAAAACAAACTTTCACACAACACATTCTAATTATTATTTTGCAAAAATAACAAAGTAGAAGGGGCTTGGTTCAAGGTATCATATCTAGCAATAGTGAGTTGAATTTGCTAGAGGGATAGAGAAGATAGTTAAATATGGCATTGGGCTGTCAAAGGAAATTGCAGCAACCTTCCTCCAATATGCCTATATTCAATAATCGAGAAAAGGAGTTCGCAACTTCTTTGTAGCCTTTATTCAGGTTCTCCATGAAAAACCACCATGTCATGACTCAGAACTTAAACCTGGTGTTACTTTTCAAGACTAACTTTTACGTATGATGCACGATAGGATTTGCACTCTATGCAAACAATTGGGAGTATTTGATAGTGACAATGCAGGAAGTAACTCTTCAATCAATGGGTTCCATTATTGTTATGTATGAGAATATTGTATGTCTCTATGTTATCTTAATCAATGTTAATTCTTATCATCAACCTTGTGTGGAAGTAGGAAATAAGCCATCTAGAGAGGTATTGGCTCTTCCAAAGATGGTCCTTTATGTTCTCAATGAGGCAAGATGTAAAGAACCCATTGAGCCTTTGACATTGGCCCAAATAGAAAAGCAATGTCATTCAGTAGAATAGACTGAGTTGATATTTAAAATTGTCACACATATTGTGCAAAATGATCCAACACTGATTGCTAAAGGTAGTTGTGGGTTCCCTTCCAACATCATAGTTTTTTAGTGAAGAGTGTAATGCTGAAGACTTATATATGGAAGTTTAATTTTTTAGGAATGAATTACATTATTTTGCAGAAGAGAGGTTAAGGTTTCTAATATTGTAAATGATTCATTTTTGGGAATTTTCATTTGTTTTCACTAGCTGTATTTTCGAGGTTTATTTGGAGTTTGTATTTTAGGCATACTGAGTCTGGTCAACTCAATATGTGAGTGTAAGTTTGTTATAATTGACCACTCTAACAACTAATTTCTAAGGAAGAGGAACTACAAGATAAAGACTGAATCAAGATGAAAAAATGAGACACTTATACTTGAACAACCGTTGAGTTGTTCTAAGAAGGGACATGGTGACTTGTTTTTGCTCAGATGAAAATGGATAGTTTCATGATTATTGGTTTGTTGTTGTGATATTTATCAATTTATTTGTTAAGTAGTTCTCCATTTCATTTTAATTATGTTTGTAAAAGGTGCATACCAATCAACGAACAATGTAGCATAATCTAAATTGGTGGTCCTTTGTGCTTAGAAAGGCCTAAACACATCATTGATTTGATTTTGTCTACATACTGTTACAGTTTATAGTTCTTGGAGGATGTTGTGACCCAAGAAAAATAGCTATAGGTTATAGTATGATATCCTTGTGTGTTAGATAGGTCAAGTTGTATGATTAACTTATGAACACATTCAGTTCTAGAAAATTATCCTAGATAACTGTTAGATATAGCAAGCTATGTCACCTGACAAATGGGAGTTTGTCCATAGGATGGTTCAGTTACTTGACTATTTTTTCTCACAACTACAATGAGTTATGTCAATTGGAAGAATAAAGTATGTCAATATTTTTAATCATTACAAGTACGTCAACAATGGTCAGAGGAAGTTGTACATTAAATGAGTCAAGTGGGAAGCTCAAAGATTGTGATGGAGAAAGAGTGTGGTCTGTGAGATTTCAAAGTGGGTATAAGTGCTAGTGAAGACCATGTTAAACATATGTGACTTATAGGTGAACTATAATTTGTGATTGTTGTATTGATCCTTGTAATGTTAATTTTGTAATGTAAGCTTTAATGGAATGACTTAGATTTAACTCTTACAATAATATATTGGTAGATTGGGTTTGTTTGTTGGATTGATTTGTTGAAATATTTTCTCAACAATAATCTCCTACTCTGGAATTTGTTGGATCTCATAAGCACTATATATGTGGGATGTATTTGGTTTTGAAATTCAATATATGATTATTTTTTGTGTAATCTATGTATTATGTTTTCTCCTCAAATATCTATTTTGTTCAAAACAAGGCTCGATAACCCCCTTGGTTGCAAGGGTATGCAAGGGGTTGTTAGCGCCCTGAAAGAAATCTCTTGGGGAGTTTCTCCAATGGTTTTGTGCATGGTTTTTTCCATGGTTTTCCACTATATAATTGTCATTGTCGCCATGATATATTTTTTTTTTATTATTTGAGAATTTATTTGTAGGTATTATTATACAAGGTTAAAGAATTCGTTCACCATGATAGTTTTAAATTTTTATGCAATATTTTTTTCGTCAAAGTGATTTGGATAAACATTAATAATGATAGTTTTTTATATTTTTTGCTAGGTAATTTTTTATTTTATTTTTTTATGATAGTATGAATTTTTTAAATGATTTTTTGGCTCCAAAATTTCTCAAACAAATTCGTAAATATGTTCACATTATGGATCTCACTTCATGGTTTATAATGAATATTTGGTATTGCAATTATTATTTACTATTGGAAATTTATGGTTTTGACAAGTTAATAATTATAAACAAAAACTTTGTGACATCCATGCTAATGGCCTACACATGTTGACCATAATAGTCAACATCTGAAAACCTGAAATACCCATGAATGCACGGAGAATGTGTTATGAAACCAGCTCACAAAAAGATAGATAAGATAGATCAATGCCTTAGAATTCAGCCTCTTCGAGGGGGCAACCCCCTTTACATTACAGAAATGAACCATTCTTGGATGATTCAAATGACAAAACCTCCTTTCTATATATAGGAGTCTAAGGAGTCACAATATAACCAAGCCAACCTAAAAATAATAATATAAAGGCACAAAAATAACAATAGAGGGATTCTATGGGGCACAATAATAACAATAAGGGATATAATGACAATAGTAATGGGGGAATCACTAGTATTATAGGACCTAACATGCCCCTCTCCTTCAAAAAAGTGTTGTCCTCAATGCTTGAGTAGTTCTAGATGCTTCTGTATAAAATTCTCATCCTCCCATGTGGAATCTTCAACAGGTAAGTCCTTCCGCTTGATCAGATTCTCTGAAATTGATCAATTTTGTAGCTGTCGAGTTCTTATTTCTTTGACTGCTTCAAGTTCCAATATGATTTTTCCTTCCTAATAAAGTTCTAGAAATATTGTTTGAACTGGAATCTTGTCACATATAACATTCTTTAAGCATGACACATGGAAAACTGGGTGCAGTCAGGAAGCTGTAGGAAGCTCCAATTTGTATGCCATAGTACCTATCTTTTGCAACACCTTGTACGGACCATAATACTTTGGTGACAATTTATTATCTATATTAGCTTGCTTGAGGGACATTTGTTTATATGGTTGTAGCCGTAGGAATACCCAATCACCTACATCAAAACTTCTTTCACTACAATGTTGATCTACCAGTTGTTTCATTCTATTCTGCGCCAAGGTGAAGCTATCCTTTAAGAGTTGGAGAACTTGTTGTTGATGCTCAATGTGATCTTCCACTGCTTGAACCTTAGAATTTTCTCTTAAATATGATGTGATGGATGGTGGATGATATCCATAAAGTGCCATAAATGGGGTCATTTTTGTTGCAGTATGGAAGGAAGTGTTATACCACCATTTGACCCATTGTGTTTGTTTATCAGATACAAAGCAACAAAGATATCCTTACAAACATTTATTTACTATCTCAGTTTTCCCATCAGATTGAGGATGATAAGATGAGCTATGAGCTAACTGATTACCAAGACAAGAAAATAATTATGTCCAAAAATTTCCATTGAAAATGGGATATCTGTCACGTACAATAATCTTTGGGTTTCCATGTAGCATTTTAATTGTTTCCATAAATGAAGTAGAAACTCTACCCACTTTAAATGGATGAGATAATGCACAAAATTTTTCATACTTGGTAATTTTGTCAACTACCACCATGATAACACTCTTTCCTTCAGACTTGGGTAAAGTTGTGATAAAATCCATTGAATTGTCCTCCTAATGTTGGCTTGGAATAGATAAAGGTTCTAATAGTCCTGGGGTCTTAATTATTTGAAATTTATTTTGTTGGCAAACTAAACATTCCGCCACAAACTTTTGAATATATGATTTAAGGCCATCCCAAAAAAAAACCGTCTTCACGCTATGGTAGGTTTTTAGAAATCCTAAGTGCCCTCCTAAGGGAGAGGTGTGAAATTCCCTAAGAATATTTTGTTTGAGTTGGGAATTCTTACATAGGTATAACTGATCCTTGTACCATAACGAATCACTTTTCCAGCTAGATGTAACAAATGTACTGGGATCTTGTTGTATCTTTTGAATGAGCGCCCACACTTCCTCGTCATTCTTCCATTCATCCCTTGCTTCTTTCATCCAATCTGGTTGGATAATAGAAATGGCACAAAGAAATGCTTCCACATCCTCATCCTTTCTCGAGAGTGCATCTGCCACAACATTTTGATTCCCTTTTTTGTAGATGATTTCAAAGTCATAGCCCAATATCTTTGTGACCCATTTTTGTTGCTCTTCTCAAGACAATCTTTGTTCTAAAAAGTATTTAATACTATCATGATCTAGTGTTACCTTGAAGTGTCTTCACATTAGGTAGGGTCGCCATTTCTTAAGTGCTTGTAGTATTGCCAGCATTTCCTTCTCATAAATAGGTTTGTGTAAATACTTTCCTTTGATTCAATGACTTTCAAAAGAAATGGGTCTTTCTTCTTGCATTAAAACAACACCAATTCCATTTCCCGAGGCATCACATTCCACAATAAAGGTTTTTGTGAAGTTCGGTGTAACTAAGATTGGTGCTTGGCACATTGCCTCTTTAAGATGTTCAAAGGCCTTTGTTGCTTCTAGAGTCCATGAGAATGCATCTTTCTTCAATAATGTTGTTATATGTGCTACTATTCTCCCATAATTCATAACAAACTTGCGATAATACCTTGTCAGCCCGAGAAATCATCATAGATGCTTTATGGATGTGGGGATTTTCCATTCCTTAATGGTTTTAATTTTTCTAGGGTCTACCTTAACACCTTCATGAGATACAATATGACCCAGATATTCCACCTCTTCTACTCCGAAGAAACATTTGGAGATTTTTTCATATAATTGTTTCTCCTCCAATAATTTGAGCACCATGTCAACATGTTGGACATGATCCTTCCAAGACTTGTTGTAGATTAGTATATCAACAAAAAATACTAACACAAATGTTCTAAGGAAGGGTTTGAAAATGAAATTCGTCAAACCTTGAAATGTAGAAGGTGCATTAGTAAGCCCAAAAGGCATGACCAAAAATTGATAATGACCCTCTTGAGTTCTAAATGTTGTTTTTGGAATGTCTTTAGTCTTCATTCTGATTTGATGATATCTTGAATGAAGATCCAACTTGGTGAAGTAAATTGATCCATGCAATTCATCCTATAATTCATGAATGACAGGAATGGGAAATTTATCTTTAATAGTGAGCTTGTTGAGCTCCCTATAATATATACACATGCGCATGATCCATCCTTCTTATGAACCAATATTATTGGAGCAGAGAAAGAACTTTGACTAGCTTGAATTATACCAGGCTCTAGCATTTATGCAACCATATGATTAATTTCACTCTTTTGGACATCAGGATATATCTAAGGCCTGATGTTTGGAGGAACACTTCCTGGAATCAAATTGATAGCATGATCATGATGACGAATAGGTGGGAGGGCTTTGGAAGTCTTAAATAACTTGGAATGGATGATTTCGATGTGGGACCCTCTAGTGAACATAATTGAGCAATTATTCCTCATTGTTCTTTGTTTAGAAGATTTTTCATTGCGTTAGAGCTGATTATCTTTCCCGGTTTCCCTGCGATACCCCTTAATTCAACTTCCTTTCCTTCTGCAGAGAATTTCATGAAACGTTCTTGAAAAATAAAAGCTATTGTACCCAAGGATTGTAGCCATTGGACTCCTAGTACAACATCAGCACCACCCATTGGAATGGAAAGAATTGGGCTATTCAATACATATTGTCCCATGCATAGGTCGATATTATGGCACTTTCCTGAGCAATTTATGGTTCCTCCACTTGCAACCATCACTTGACACTCTTGTGCTGGATATAGGAAGCAAGTCAATTCCTTGGCTATCTTACAATGAATAAAATTATGGGTACTTCCTAAATCAATCAACATTATTACCTTTTTCTTCTTGATATGCCCTTCTATCTTGATAGCTTGAGTGGTAATTCTAGCCAATGCATTACAAGATATGGTCGAATTCATTTCTTCTTTTTCTATTGTTTGTTCTTGGTGTATATCCTCTTTTTTTGACATTTCTTGTTCCTTTTCTTCCTCCTCTTCACAATCTATGTAAAATAATTTCTTCTTGACACACTTATGACCTTTAGAGTATTTGCTATCACAACTGTAACAAAGCCCTTTTGCTCTTTTTTCTTCCAATTGTTGTGGCGTCAACCCTGTAGGTTTTGGATGGCTAGGGGCAACAACACTTCCATCTTGATGATTGTGAGGGGTAGGCTTCCTTGTTGCCATAATTTTTCTTTCCATTTTTCTTGCCAACCTGAATGCATTCTCCAATGAATCTAGTTCCCAAAGGCGAACATCATGTTGGATGTTATCTTTTAAAGTCCCTATGAACACATCAATCCTATGCTCCTCTGGAATATCATTTACCCTTATTGTCAATTTTTGGAAGTCCGCAATATGCTCCATCATTGAACCCTTTTGTTTGAGGTTTATCAACTGGCTAAAAAAGTGTTACTTTTTGTACCCTCATAATGTGCTATCATTTCATCCGTAAAAATAGCCCAAGTGACAATTTGTTTACGCGAGAAAAGCCATCGATACCATACAAACTGATTTGGTTCCAAATAGAAACTTGTAATGTGTACCTTTTGTGTGTTTTGTAAATTATGGAGATCGAAAAATTGCTCCATCTGTAGTATCCATGTTTTGGGATCCTTGCCATCAAACTTCCTCATATCGATATTTGGAACATGATGTTTCTTCGATCCAATGTTAGAGTCTATGAAATCATGATTAACATTTATTTTTTTCTCATCAGGAGTTTCCTTTACTACCCTTTCGCCATTAGTAATCATTTCTTCTAGAAACTTTGTCAAATCTATCTTCAAATATGTCTTCAAATCTTCCATGCTTATCTTCAAATCTATCTTCAAATCATCCATCTTAGCTTCCACGCTGTCCATCTTAGCTTCCACACCGTCCATATTAGCTTCTACATCATTCATCTTAGCTTCTATGCATTTCTTTAAACCATCCATCTCAGCTTCCACGCCTTTCTTTAAACCATCCATCTTAGCTTCCACACCATACATCTTAGCTTCTACGTCTTTCTTTAAACCATCCATCTTAGATTCTATTACTTTTTGTGCGAGTGACATTTG
>APFE031285440.1:0-26961 GCA_000404065.3 Pinus taeda | reverse complement strand
TCATTCTTTCAAGCACATAACTTCAATAGTCTAATATGTTTAAATTTTACTCTGGTTTCTATTCTAAAATCATTTCATTGGTATCATGGCCATACTCTACAAGTATTGTATTTGTATTTACATTCAAATATTTCATGTGGTTATACAAATATTGTTTTGAACAAAGTTTCTTTATTCGTTTTCATTCATTATTTTCTTCATTACTGTTTATTCTTTATGTTTGTAGCATAAATAGTCCAATATGTTTAAATATCCCTTTGATTCCATCCTATAATTGGTTCATGGGTATCATATCCATACACTACAATTGTTGCAAATGGGTGAACCATTTTCTCTCAATGTCAACTATATTAAAACTTGTTCTAACTACCAACGTTGTTTTATTTTCTATTATCTACCTACAAGATTGTGAAAGCTCATTGTGAGGACTATAGAAGAGACCATCACAATAGTTTCAATGAAGTGACATAATTAGGATGTCATCGATTTTCAAATATATATATATGATAGACAAGGATATGAATATTTTGAAGAACCTCATAAGTGTGGATGACTTATTTAGTAGTGATTCTAAACTTCCCTTTAGTGGGGTTTCATCCTTTAATGTCTATATGAACCTAGATATCCCCAACATCCTTAAGAGAAAGGTTAATGAAAATTTTGTAGGCCACTATATTTACCATCTCTAACTCTACATCACTATGAATGAATTCACCAGAAGTGATAAAATTGTCATTTCTACATTGAAGACATCCACCATACTGCATTGTGTGTGGAAGAAACTTAATCCATGATGCATCACATATGAGAAATTTCTTATTAACACAAGAAAAGACCATGTTGTAGTGGTCAAGGAAGTTTTTTGAAATTCCAAGAAAAAAAAGAAACTTTACAAACAATGGAAACAACTGCACCAATGCAAGCACAAACTATATAAAGATACATAAAAAGATCCTTTAAACTCATAAAAAATATGCACATCGTATATTCAAGCATAAAATTTTGTACATAAGTGGTCTTAGTCCCTATTTTCAACAACATATTGAGTTCTTTGGTGTCTATACGTGTTAAAATTAGCAACTAGGGCCAAACTCGATGTGGGTCATCTTATTAATGGCACCTAATATTTTTCTTTCATCCCTCTCATTAAGAGGTGTAAGATTGATCTAAAATCATCCGATTCTGATAAGTATTCATGGATATATGAATTTTTTTGGGTTATGGAACCATTCGTCAAGGTCGACCAACAACCAAATAAACCCCACATGTAATCAACATTTTAGTATAAATAGAGGTGCCTTGAAAGTCATTTGGACACACTCACTCGGGCTCTCTTCCTCTCTACTTGTCTTTTGGTTTTAGTAGGAGGGAGATCCTAAAGTATAACACTTCCCTAATGGAGAAAGGTTCTACGTTATATAGAGGGAGTGCCCTAGGCTCTAAGTTGCCCTAATGAAGAAGCCCTGATCATCTTTAACACAGTCATGGAGGACACAACTATAGCACAGCAAGGAGAAGTTATAAACTACCCTTAATGCTAGTCTAAAAGAGACCTAAGTTGATGTCCTAAAGAAGAGACCTAGCACTAGCCACAGATCCAAATGGAGCAATAAAATAGCCTTAGCCATAGTCATGATAAAAGCCCTAGTTGTTGAGATTTCTTTTAATTAAATTTGGAGAAAATCTCGTGAATGTGAAAACATTAGGATTTGTTGCTAAATTAACTCCATTTAATCTTGATGAGGAGTTATTGCATCCTATATTTGTTGTGAGTGAATTTATGATTCAATTTCTACTCCCGGCTATAAAATGTAAGCCCATAGAGGATATGAGAGATAAGAAGGTGTGAGGAAGGGGAATTCGAGATGTGCAAATCTGTTGTTTTAATCTCTTGTTGAGTAATAAGATTGTCGATGTCTCTGTTTGGTGGACGTAGCCCAGATTGGTTGGGTGAACCATGTTAAATTTGTTGTCTCATGTTTTCTGTTGTGTGTGTGTAATTTATATAGTTTCTAATGTGCATACTCTAACAATTGGTATCAGAGCATTATACTAATTAGTTAAGTGTCAGAGCATTTAAATCACTATAAGCTTGAAGTCAAACTCTCCTGTGTATTGAATGTCAAAAGTTGTAGAACGTGGCACGATTGGCGGTTCCCGGCGGGCCGAGCATGGCTTCTCGCACCATAAAGCCAGTGGAATGATAAGCGCACACGATTACAGCCTTAGAAGGAAGATAACGCAGCCAAGAGCTGGAAGATAAAGCAGCAGTGAGCTGGAGGATAAAGCGCCGGGAGCCGGAGGAATGAAATGGTGCAGTATTTTGGAGTGGAGCAAGAATAAAGGATTGAAAACTGGCATTGAGTGAAAACATCTGTAAATCCATTCCAAATGTGCTGAGATTCATCTTGGCACCTCGATTTTCTGTCCATGCCTATTTTCTTAGCTAATAAACGTGGAGCCTGGTCTCTGCTTGTGGGCTTTGTCTAGAGGAATGAAATGTTGTGGTCGATTGCGTTGCATTTTATAAGCGCTGTAATTTAGGTGGCTAGTGCCTTTACCCACCTGTCGAAGTAATGAATTGAGTCAGCATAATTTTTTATTTTTTTTTATCTATCCTCCTCGTGAGCCCAGTGTGGAGAGAGCCAATTCACGTAGAATTAAACTAAGAGTCGTGGCCGTTGAACTGCGCGGTTGTTGATTACCCATGTAGATCTATGCGAAGAAGGGAGCTGTGTTCCTGAAGGTAGCGTGGTCTCAACCTGCGTGGATTCAATATTAAAATGTTGTTCTTCCATATCATCTACAAAGCTCGAATGGATGCAAGGTAGTTTTTTTTCATTTCGTTGCTAGCAGTATTGAAATTCCATTCGATTTGTTTGCTAGTCATTGGTATTTGCAATTTACAGTTTGTGGAATTTTATCAAATTGTTAGTTTGATTAAAAAGGAAAATTAAAATGTCAAAAACACAAAATTCTCGATTTGAGATCAAGAAGTTTAATGGGAAAAACAACTTCGAGATCTGGAATGTTAAGATGTATGATCTACTTGTGCAACAAGGTGTGGCGAAGGCGCTGTTGGGAAAAGCCAAATAGCCAAACACCATGACAGATGACGAATGGAGTGACATGGATGAAAGAGCACTAAGCAACATTCGATTGTGTTTGGCGGATGATGTTTTGTTTAACATCGTGTCAGAGAAAACTGTTGTTGGTTTGTGGACAAAGCTTGAAAAGTCGTACATGACAAAATCCTTAACCAATAGGATTCTTCTGAAGCAATAGTTGTACAGTTTGTGCATGAAAGAAGGTACATATATTACTGATCATTTGAATACCTTTAATACTCTCTTAGTGCAGTTAGAAAGTATAGAAGTAAAATTTGAATTAGAAGATAAAGCTATAACTTTATTATGATCATTGCCCGAGTCATGGGATCATTTTGTTACTTCTATAAGTCTTAGTTCATCAGAAACCCTTGAGTTTGATGATGTTGTTAGAGCTTTATTATCTGAAGAAACAAGGAAAAGGTCAAATTCAAAAACCTCTACATTAGAAGCAATGATGGTCAGAGGTCGTTCTATAGAAAGACACTTCAGTAAGCACGACAACTCGCAGTCAAAATCGAAAGGGAAGAAGAGTAACGTAAAGTGCTGGTTTTGAGGCAAATGAGGACATTTGAAGGACTGTTGGAAGAGACAGAAAACATCCAAATTAGACTCTTCGACAGAAAATAAAGAAGCAAACATGACAGATGCATGTTCGACATCTGTTTCAGGTATGAGTAATGAAGGGTTATCAGTTAGTTTTTCTAATCATGATCAACATTGCTTGTTAGATTCTAGTGTGTCAAATCACGTGTGCATTCATAGAGAATGGTTTAAAACTTATAAATCAATCAATGATGGAGTAGTTTACATGGGAAATGATGTCACATATAATATTGTGGGAATTGGAAGCATCCAGATTAAAACATTTGATGGGACAAATAAAATATTAACTGATGTAAGACACATTCCTGAACTCAGAAAAAAACTCATTTCACTAGGAATACTAGACACAAATGCATATAAAACCTTTATTCAAGGTGGAGTAATCAAAGTTTATAAAGGAATTTTACTAGTAATGAAAGCAAAGAAGGTTGGAAATCTTTTTCAGTTTTAAGGAAGAACAAAGTCAGATCATGGTTCAATTGTATCTGAAAACGACAATGATTCTATTTGACTATGGCATCAATGGTTGGGCCATATGAGCGAAAGAAAATTAAAAATTTTATTTGATCATAAGTTACTTCCTAGTTTAAAGTCTTTTAAGTTAGATTTCTTCAAACATTGTATATATGAGAAACAAAGCAAGTAGAAATTTAAAACTAGAAAACATACTAGTAATGGAATCCTTGATTATATCCATTCTGATGTTTGAGGTCCATTTACTACAACCTCATATGGAGGATAATCATATTTTGTATCTTTTATAGATGATTTCTCTAGGAAAGTATGGGTCTACATGTTGAAAAGAAAGTTTGATGTATTCACAGTTTTCAAGAAGTTTAGAGCATTAGTAGAAAATATCACTGGAAGAACCATTAAATGTTTAAGAACTAACAATGGTGGTGAGTTTACTTGAAAGGAGTTTGATAATTATTGCAAGGATGTTGGGGTCAAAGGACATAAAACTACTGTATATACTCCTTAGCAAAATGGAGTTGTTGAACGCATGAACAGGACTCTCTTAGAGAGAGTAAGAAGTATGCTTAGTAACTCTAGTTTGCAGAAGGAGTTGTGGAAAGAAGCAGTTTCTATGGCTTGTTACTTGATAAATCGATCACCATCAATTGCAATAGGATGCAAAATTCGTCAAGAGGTATGGAAAGGTCATCCTTGTGATTATTCTAAACTAAAAGTTTTTGGTTGTGATGCATATGCTCTAATTCTGAAACATCAGCGTTCTAAATTAGATCCTAAATCAAAAAGATATATCTTTGTTGGATATGGTGATGGGACTAAGGGATACAGGTTGTGGGATCCTACTACTCACAAGATGATCATTAGCAGAGATGTTAAATTCAATGAATATTCACTCAATAGTCCAGATGTAGATGATAAATTGAAACGGGATAATGTACCTAAGTTTAAACATATTTAGTTTGAAACCAGTTCAAATACTAATGATAGTCTAGATGAACAAGTTTCAGATGCAGATCATGAACAAGTTTCAAATGCATATCATGAACATGTGTTAGATGTAGATCATGAAGAAGTTCCTACAGATAATAGTTAGCAAAGTGTGGAAGTACCAGAAACATCTTTAAGGAGGTCCACGAGAATCAAACGCCCTCCTAAAAGGTATGATGATTATGTTACTTTAGTTTCTTTAACCACTAATGATGATGAACCTTTGTGCTATCAAGAAGCTATGGAAGTTTCTAAAAGTGATAAGTGGAAAGAAGCTATGAAGGACGAGATGATGGCATTAGACAAGAATGCCACATGAGATCTGATAGAACTTCCCAAAGACAGAAAAACTGTTGGATGTAAATGGGTTTACAAATTGAAAAGGGGTGTTGATGATACAGAGGGCAGGTACAAAGCAAGGCCGGTGGCAAAAGGTTTTTCTCGGAAAGCAAGAATTGACTTTCATGAGATTTTTTCACTAGTTATAAGAATTGTTTCTATTCGGATTGTGTTAGCATTAGTTGCTTTACTTGATTTAGAATTACAACAGCTAGATGTTAAAACTGCATTTTTACATGGAGATTTGGATGAGGAGCTGTACATGGAACAACTGGAAGGGTTTGTACAGAATCGCAACAAGAAATTGGTCTGTAGGCTCAAGAAATCATTGTATGGTCTGAAGCAGTCGCCTCGACAATGGTACAAGAAATTTGATTCTTTCATGATGAGTCAAAATTATATAAGAAGTGAATATGATCATTGTGTTTACTTAAAGACATTGAATAATGGCATGTTCATTATATTAGTGTTATATGTTGATGATATACTTTTAGCAAGCAAAAGCAAAAGTGAGATCAACGGGTTAAAGGCTCAGATGGCTAGGATGTTTGATATGAAAGATCTAGGAGCAGCAAGACAAATTTTGGGCATGGAGATTTTCAGAGACAAGAGCAATGGTAAGTTGTGGCTATCACAAAAGAAGTATATTGAGAAAATACACTTGAGGTTTGGTATGAGCAATGTAAAGCCTATTTCAGTCCCTTTAGCTTCCCATTTTAAGCTTTCTTCAAGTTTATGTCCTAATACAAATGAAGAAAAGGAATATATGTCTCGAATTCCATATGCCAATGTAGTAAGTTGTTTGATGTATGTGATGGTTTGTACATGACCAGATATTTCACATGTAGTTGGGTTTGTCAGCAGGTATATGGCAAATCCAGGAAAAGAACAGTGGTCTACAGTAAAATGGGTGCTTCAGTATCTAAGAGGCACAAGTGATTATTATATCACTTATAACATAAGTAGTGAATTTGTTTGCGGACATGTTGATTCTGATTATGCAGGTGATTTGGATAAGAGAAGGTCAACTTCAAGATATGTCTTTACTCTTGTAGCTGGAGCTATAAGCTGGATGTCAAAGCTACAAAACATTGTTGCTTTATCCACTACAGAAGCATAATACATAGCTGCTTCACATGCTTGCAAAGAAGCGATTTGGTTAAAAGGTTTTTTTGGTGAGTTTGGTAGGTTGCAGGACAACATCAAGTTATTTTTTGATAGTCAAAGTGAAATTCACTTGGCTAAAAATCTAGCCTATCATAGTAAATCAAAGCATATACCTATCAAGTACCATTTTGTAAGACAAGTTATCACTGAAAGGGGAGTCTCTCTTGAAAAAGTGCATACAAAGGAGAACTGTGCAGACATGTTCACGAAACTAGTTTTGTTAGAGAAGCGGTGATGCTGTCTGGCTTCTCTTGGCTTGCAGAAAAGATAAAAATAATAATGGAATAGGGTATCAGGCTAATTGTTGTCAAGGTGGAGATTGTTGAGATTTATTTTAATTAAATTTGGAGAAAATCTCGTGAATGTGACAACAATAGGATTTCTTGCTAAATTAACTCTATTTAATCCTGGTGAGGAGTTATCGCATCCTATATTTGTTGTGAGTGAATTTATGATTCAGTTTCTACTCCCAGCTATAAAATGTAAGCCTATAGAGGATATGAGAGATGAGAAGGTGTGAGGAAGAGGAATTCCAGATGTACAAATCTGTTGTTGTAATCTCTTGTTGAGTAATAAGATTGTCGATGCCTTTGTTTGGTGGACGTAGCCTAGATTGGTTGGGTGAACCATGTTAAGTTTGTTATCTCATGTTTTTTGTTGTGTGCGTGTGTGATTTATTTAGTTTTTGCTATGCATACTCTAACACTAGCTACAGGTGGAAAGGAGACTCAGCCGCAAATGGAGGAGAGATCTAGTAGCAATTAAGGTAGAGGTCTCTAGCTGCAATTAAAGAAGGCTTAATCCATAGTTAAAGGAGGCCTATAAAGGAAGCCTGAATCTACAATAAGAGGAGGCCTAAGTCTGCAATAAAGAGAGGCCAGATTCATAGCAATCAAGGACACCTATACGATGCTAGAAAAGGAGACCTAGACATGTAAGAAGGACCCTATGTGTGTTGTACGTGACAACATGGAAATCTATGTGTGTTGTCGGTGACAATATGGAAATCTATGTGTGCTATAGGTGTTACACTGGGACAAAAATATAGTTTTACATGATGCAGTACATGGACAACAAGTACATGAAATATTACATGTAGTAGCAAGGTACAACATGTCTAGTTGGGAGAGCTACTGCATGGAGTAGCGAGGTTCAACATGTCTAAATGGGATAGCTAGTGCATGGAGCAACAAGGTACATCATGTCTAGATGGGATAGCTAGTACATGGAGCAACAAGGTACAACATGTCTAGATGGGACAACTAGCACATGGAGCAACAAAGTATAATATGTCTAGATGGGACAACTAGTACATGGAGCAACAACGTACAACACGTCTAAACGGGACAACTAGTACATGGTACATTAAAGTGCAGGAACGGTACTTGGGATAGCAATGAAGCTTGATGGAGCAAGAAAATGGGATAACAGTATGGAAAAGATGGAACAGAAATGTCACTAATAGTGGGACAACACTGTGGTACATGGGACAACAATGGCAACATAAGGTGGAGCAGTATGATGTGTACAACATGGTCATGAGGTCCAGCAATGTGATGATGTGTACAAAATGGTCATGAGGTCTAACAATGTGATGATGGGTGTAGCATGGTGTAGCATGGTGAGGTGCAACATGATGACGAGATGCAGGAAAATGATAGTTGAAGGAGTCACCTTGGAGAGATCAGTTGAAGCAGCATGTCTTCAACTGATCTCATGTAGAGATGATCTATTCTCTTATCTAGAAAGTCTAAGTGTTGACTTCAGTTGTAAATGTACTATCTTTCACTCTCTCTACTGAACTATTGAAGAACATATAAGAATAATTGATCAAGGTTTCCCCACATTGGGCTTTATCCCTAGCTAGTGCCACATCTTGTGTCCTCTTGTCTTGGCTTGTCTTCTGCAATTTATGTTTATGTTTTATCTGTAGTTTACTTTAATGCTGATGTGATTTCTAATCTGGAAAATATATTGAGCTAACTTTGAAAATTGAAATAAATTTCTCTAAGCATAGAACATACCTAAAATTAACATCGTATTAGAGCTGAGGTGAAGACAATGCCCAAACAAGAGTGAAAGAGAAATCACTAAAGAAAATTGGGTAACAACGAAAGGATCAATGGATTCCTCATCCCTCTTCAAATTTAGCAAGGGTCAATTTGAAGCAGAGAATATTATGAAAATGGTGCAATGGAAGTTTCTGATGGCCTACCTAAAGATCACTTCAAGCAGAAGTCTAAATCTAAGGGTGGAAGGAAAGGCAGATTCCTTCGTTGTAATAAGTTCGGCCATTATGCGAAGGAGTGTCTGAGGTAGGGACACATCACTTGATGATGATAACAATCATTCTAAGGACATATTCAATGATTAGAGGAATGACAAGTAATGCAAGTCATCAAGGAAATGACCGAATCTTGAGAGAAAGCAAGGAGCCCGAGGTATGAAGAATCAAATATTGTTTCTAATAAGATAAAGAAGTGTTATCTTGTATTGGCCCTCTCCTTCAAATTATTTGGGAATTTAGCTTATTTATTGCAGTGCTTAAAGGCACTTCATTGGATAGAAGGGTGATCTCTCTAATTTAGTAGAGATCGAAACAATCGTAAGATTATACTTGGAGCCGATGCCACCTATCCCAGAAAGGGTGTAGGGAATGTTACCCCTCAATTGAATAAGGTTAACTCGATTCACTTACAAAATCTCTTTTAAGTACCTAATCTCAAGAAGAACCTAGTGTCCATTTCCACAATGGAATTCAAAGGATTCAGGGTGGCATTCATCGATGGAAAGGTACGTGTCGAAAAGTAGAATTTTCAAAGATGCTTTTACTCATGGGTTTAGGGTTGGAAATTTGTATCAAGTTGCAGGATGGTCCATTGGGGATCATGTTAATTGACATATCTCATCTATAACACTAGAGGTCTACTTATGGGGCCCGACCCGATATGAGTCAGATGGTGACAGGGATGCCTAAATTCAAGAAGAGCATGAAGGTACATGTCTGACATGTACCAAAAGAAAATATTACAAGGCGACCATTCCCCTCATATGGCAGGTCCATATGTTTGGAACAACCAGAGGAGTTTGAGATTCACAAATCTCATGTATACAAGTGGAAGAAAGCCCTCTATGGCTTGAAGTAAAACACCCCGGGCGTAGTATGAGAGGATTGATATCAGTCTGATGAAGCTGAGATTCACTAGGAGTGAAACCGATCCAAACCATTACTCGAAGGCTGTGGATGATAAACCTCTCATACCGGCACTGTCTCAGGATGACCTATTTCTGACAAGTGTAGACCCTCTCATTCGCAGAAGTAAGAGGGAGTTGAATTCTGGATGTGGAACGGTAAACGACAAGCCCGTGACTACCTCAAGGATCTTAAATTTCAAGAAGTTATATGGTAGTTATGCCGGACCAGATTTAAGTAATGCCTCTGAGTTTCATAAACTCATTCGCATTGATGTTCTTGGTGAATTTCTGTCCGGACATATGTTTTGCAATTAACATGATGAGATCATATATGGTTGAGCCTCACAGGATTGGTTCTAAGAATCTTCTGAGATATATTTGGGGCAAAATCTCTCATGAATTGAGATACACTATCAGAAATGTGAAGCTACATGATTATTCAAATGTTGACTAGGCAGGTAGTGTGGAGGATCGCAAGAGCACTTCTGAGTGTTGGTTCTCTTTGGATTCTTCTTCGATATCATGGATGAGATGGAAGTATGAGTCTTTTGCTATAAGCACCATCGAGACCGAATACATAGCTACGAGTATGATCTCGTATGAAGCTACCTAGTTGTGGGAGCTCTTGAGTGAGTTGTTTGCACACATGATGTATACCTCTATGATCCTCTATGTCAACAAGAGGGGGATTCAATTGTTGAGGAATCTTGTATTCTATGATTGCTCTAGTAGATAGATATTAGATACTACCTTATCAGGGATATGGTATGTCGATGAGCAAGGAGGCTCCATCGCATTGAGACTGATGTACAGGTGACAGACATTTTGTCAAAGCCCTAGGGAAAGGTAAAATTTGTGACCTTCCCAAATGACTTGGAGTCATTGAGAGACCCTCTTATGAGGGTCCTGCATTTTACATGCATTGAGCTCTAGGAGCTCCAGGGGGCTTGGGGTACTACTGGAGCAACATGCAACTATAGGGCGACTCACCCTCCCCTAATGGTGTGCTGTGTACAGGTTGAATGACTCAACCTTCCCCTATGATACCCCGAGGCTACATAGGGACAAGATGATTAGTTCTCCTATCGAGGAATACTACACATGTAGTCTGGGACTCATGGGAAGAACCTCTCATCTGATCAATGAGCAGGGAAATGGGGTAAGGGACCATAGTAGTACTATCGACGGACGCATCGTTGTATCTATCGTACTCCCTATGCTAGGATGACCTCCATTGATCAGGGATCAATGAAACTAATGAGGGATTAATATGAGTGGCTTGAGACACTCTCTTATGATATTGATCTAGGATCAATAAAGATGACTTCAGGTTAGTAGAGAATGGTATGAGACATTTTCGATCAATTATTCTTCTTCATGGTGCAGCAGAGAATAACAGAGCCAAGAAGATCTCAGTAAAGTAGAGCAAATTAGAGTAGAGCAGTGTAGGGCACTAATGGTAGAGATAGCATAGTCGGACATATGGATCAGAGGATGGAGTTGTCCCTAGTTGAAAGGGAGTGTTAAAATTGGCAAAGAGGGCCAAACTCAATGTGGGTCATCTTATTAATGGCCACTGATATTTTTCTTGGGTCCTTCTCATCAAGAGGAGTAGGATTGATCTAAATATCATCCGATTCTGATAACTATTCATGGAGATATGAATTTATTTGTGTTATGGGAGAATTTGTCAAAGTCGACTAGCAACCAAATAAACCCCACATGTGCTCAACATTTTAGTATAAATAGAGGTGCCTTAAAAGTAATTTGGACACACTCACTTGGGCTCTCTTCCTCTCTACTTGTCTTTGGGTTTTAGTAGGATGAGAGATCATAAGGAATAACGTTGCCCTAATGGAGAAAGGTTCTACACTATCTAGAGGGAGTGCCCTAGAATCTACGCTACCCTAATGAAGAAGCCCTAATCAACTTTAATGCAGTCAGGGAGGGAACTGCTATAGCGTAGCAAGGAGAAGTTCTAAACTTCCCTAAATGTTTTTCTGGAATAGACCCAAGCTGTTTTCCTAAAGAAGAGACGTAGCCCTAGCTGTAGATCTAAATGGAGCCACAAACTAGCCCTAGCCGCAGTCATGATAAAATCCCTAGTTGCAGGTGGAAAGGGGACTCAGCCGCAGATGGATGAGAGCTCTAGTAGTAGTTAAGGTAGAGTTATGGGCGTAGTTAAAGAAGGTCTAAATATGTAGTTAAAGGAGGCATATAAAGGAGGCCTAAATCCGCAGTAAAGAGATGCGAGATTCATAGCAATTGATGAGACCTATACGCATCTGGAAAGGGAGACCTAGCCACGTAAGAAGGACCTTACATATGTTGTATGTGACAGCATAGAAATCTATGTGTGTTGTAGGTGACAACATGGAAATATATGTGTGTTGTAGGTGTTATAGTGGGACAATAGTATAACTGTCAATGATGCAATATATTGACAACAAGTACATGAAACAGTACATGGAGCAGCAAGGTACAACATGTCTAGTTGGGACAGCTAGTGCATGGAGCAACAAGGTAAAACATGTCTAGATGGTACATCTAGTACATGGAGCTGCAAGGTACAACATGTCTATATGGGACAGCTAGTACATGGAGCAACAAGGTACAACATGTCTAGATGGGACAAATAGTACATGGAGCAGTAAGATACTGCATGTTTAGATGGCACAGCTAGTACATGGAGCATCAAGTTACTGCATGTCTAAATGGGACAACCAGTAAATGGTACAATGAAGTGCAGCAATGGTACTTGAGACAACAATGAAGCTTGATGGAGCAAGAAAATGGGACAACAGTATGGAAAACATGGAATGGCAATGTCGCTAACAGTGGGAAAACAATATGGAAAACATGGAATGGAAATGTCACTCACAGTGGGACAACAATATGGTACATGGGATAGCAGTGGCAGCATAAGGTGCAACAATATGATGTGTACAACATGGTCATGAGGTCCAATAATGTATGATGTGTACAACATGGCCATGAGATCCAACAATGTGATGATGGGTGTAGCATGGTGAAGCACGGTGAGGTGCAACATGATAACGAGATGTAACACAATGATATGTGAAGGAGTCACCTTGGATAAATCGGTTGAAGTAGCATGTCTTCAACTGATCTCATGTAGAGATGATCTATTCTCTTATCTAGAAACTCTAAGTGTTGACTTTGGTTGTAAATGTACTATCTCTCTCTCTCTCTCTCGACTGAACTATTGAAGAACATATAAGAATAATTGATCAAGGGTTTCCCCACATTAGGGTTTTTTCCTTGCTGCAACACATCTTATGTCCTCTTGTCTTGGATTATCTCTTGTGATTTATGTTAGTGTTCTATTCGCAGTTTACTTTAATGCTGATCTAATTGCTAATCTAGAAAATATATTGAGCTAACTATGAAAATTGAAATAAATTTCTCTAAGCATACATCATACCTAAAATTAACATGGTATCAGAGCTGAGGTGAAGACAATGCCCAAGCAAGAGTAAAAGAGCAATCACCGAAGACAGTTTGGTAAGGAAGAAAGTATCAGTGGATTCCTCATCCCTCTTCAAATTCACCAAGGGTGAAATCAAAGCAAAGAATATTATCAAAATGGCACAGCAGAAGTTTCTGATGGCCTACCTATAGATCACCTCAATGGAAGTCTGGATCTAAGGGTGAAAGGAAAGGTAGATGCCTTGGTTGTAATAAGTTCAGCCATTATACGAAGGAATGTCTGAGGTAGCGAAACAACACTTGACGATGATAACAATCATACCAGTGACATCTTCAATGATCAAAGGAATGACAGGTAATGTAGGTCATCAAGAAAATGACCGACTCTTGAGAGAAAGCAAGGAACCTAGGTATGAAGAATCAAATGTTGTTTCTAATAAGATAAAGAAGTGTTATCTTGTATTTGATCCAGGTGGCTTTGGAGACACACACAGGACAAGGAGGACTCGAGAAAGCTTAGAAATAAAAGTGTTTGTATTATGCTCGAACTAAGACCAAAGCTTAGATCTCGTCGTCCTGATCGTGGTGGTGTGCATGGTTCATCAATCCGAGTACGGATGAGAAATTTAGAAGCGGTCAAATTTGGGTTGACTTTTTTATAGTTGGGTAGGCTTAAGGAGCCCACAATTTGGACTTTTTTCGGCCACCAGATTCTGGCCAACCTGGGCCAGATTCCAGGCGAAATTGTGGGGTCGTTAAATGCACTCCTACGGCTAAAATTAGAATTTAAAAATATGTGCATTTGTTGTTAATAAAACAAAAAAATATATATAAATTAAGGGGGTGGGGGCCACCGACCCCTCCACTGCCCAACCTATGTACCATACTATTAATTTGGTAAGGCTAGCAGGTACGGAGCCCATGCGAGCCACGTAGTTGGACTGCCACCATGCGGCGGCCCCATGATATAACAAAACGTAACCAACACAAAACCATAAACCAACGACCATTCTAAAGCAATAGCAGGAGTAAGGGGCGAACCACCCAATATGGACCTAACCCCCGTTTTTTAGAAAAACAAAAAATTTATCAACCCGTTCAATGTGTAAAATTGGATGGGCGGGATTTGACCGCCCAACCCCTCCTCAACAAACTTCATAATTAACCATTTAGCCAATCACCTGCTTTGGTTAATTTTCCCAATGATTTTCAATATAAACCCAATATTTTCTTTAGTGTGGGGGAAGATGGAGGAACCAAGGGCGGGCACAGAAACCGAGATGTAGTAAATTTTAATTAATTTGTATGCAGGTGGAACCATGAATTTCGCAGGAGGGCCAAATTTCCACTTTGTCAGAATTTGACAAATTTTATATGGTTTCAACACCTCTCGATGCCACAAACGTGATGACATTTTCCATTTCTCCATCAAAGTTATGCATTTTTTGGCCACTTTTAAGTATGGACGTTGAACCATGATTGCTGTAAAAACAGGGAGCGAAACCATGAGCCTTGAAATTTTCCCGAGGAGGAAATTTTTCTCCATGTCAGAATATAATTGAGTTTATCCTTGTTTTTCATGGTTTTCTATAGGGATCGCAATGGCGAGGTCAGATTTTCCATTTGAGTTGCAGATTTCTAGTCCACCCAAGGAGAAGAATCTTTGAGCAATCTAGGGGGAATCTAAGAGATTCCTTGAGCCCCATATTCTCAATTTCTCAGAATTCAGTTTTTGGACAGACAATTTTGCACTACTCGACGCCACAAATCTGATGGTGCAATCAAATTTCTCATTATCTCATTTCATTTTCCAGCCACTTCTCTAAGTGCTAGTGCAGATGTCCACAATCATGTGTGAGCAGTCATTTTCATGCGATTGATGTCGTGAGGTGGATGGTCCAAATAGCTTCAGTAGTTTGACATCCTTTTCTTCAGATGGACCCTGGTTGTGAGGTATATGATGTTTTCATGTACATTTTCTTTATGCATTATGCTGCACAGATCCTTGATTGATGTTGATGCAGGGTCTTGTTTATTACTTGTTTCCATGATTCCTGCTTCTTGTGATGCGGGATCGTATATGTGATGTACTTGTTGTCATGATTCATCATGTTATGTTTTGAGATCCCTTTATTATATGTTGATGGGATACTCTTATTGTCGTCATTCATGTTTTGCATTGAGATCCCTGTTATGCCATGTTGCCGGGATGCTCATCATGCATTAGTTTGTGTCGTACTGATAGGAGTCTTGATTGAGAGTTCCTATAGCAGAACATCTCTTAGAGCCACTCCTGCATGAGGGCATTTTTCCTTGTATGATATCAACATCACCTCCATGTACATCACCACTATTCATAGAAATTAATGCAGCGGCCTACACCATCTTGATATTGGGGCCTGGCGATGTAGTCACTCCTGGATGAACTCCCCTATCAAACGACGTGTTTTTATGTTGCTAATGATTGACATGTTCCTCTTCTTTAAAACATGCAAATATATTCATTTATTTTATTTTAAAAATGCAATTTAAAACATCATGAAAGTAAAAGGTCTTGGAAGGGTCCTTTGTCACACCTGAATAATGGATCAAGGGGTACCAGAGTGGTCCTTGTGTTGATGGGAATTGGAGCGTGAACAATGGAATATGCAGCGACAGAGGATGAAAAAGCGATGTACGAGACCATGCTCAACATTTCCAAAAGGGTAGAGATAATGTATGAAACTCTACAGAAAGAGACAGATGAAAAGGAGTGATTGCAGCTTCAATTGCAAGCCACAGAAGAGGCCCTAGAAGAACTAAAGCATAACAACTAGAATCTTCAAACAAAGAATGTTGAATTGAAGATGCATCTACATGAAGAGAAAGAGGAGAAACATAGTTTGTTACGACAACTACAAGCAAAGGATGAGGCCTTGGAAAAGCTATAGCGAGACCCATGTGAGGTAAAAAGTAGTTGCCCATCTTCATGCATATTTCCTGATGATGATTTCACTATTTTTGAAAATTACACCACAAGAATTGGCTCCACACTATTGAAGAAAATGGGCTATGAAGGAAAAGGCTTGGGCATTAATGGCCAAGGCATTGTCAACCCCATCAAAGTAGAGGAATTAATGTGTCGAGTAGGACTTGGGTATGTCAGAAAGGAAGTTGGGGAATGCACCACAACAATTAGAAAACCACCAACAACAGATGATGCGTCGTCCTCATCGGTTCTTTCCAAATCAAAAGAGGAGATAAAAGATGTTGATTTCCTTTCAGTTTCATCTTCACATAGTACGCTTTCCGTTGCATATTTAGAGATCCCAATTACAGGGACAAACATGAGGCTCCTTACCAGGATGAGGCACAAGGAGGAAGAAGAACTTAGCGTTAATAACCAAGGCATAACTCAACCATTGGAGGTTGTGTAGTGACCTCAATTTGCAGGCTCGAGATACACCAAAGGAGAATGCTCAAAGGTGTCGTATGCTTCCGAGAAATCGTTGAAATTGCCAAGGAAAGAAAATGATGGGAACACATCCCCATCATCCGATGGCAGTTTCCATTGCAGGGAAAGAGCTAAGGCAAGCCCTCATCGCCATACTTACACCACAGACAGCAAGGAAAGGTATAACTAGTTTCAACATTCAAATGTTCATTTATATTATGATCATGTTGCTAATAATTAACATTAAACATGGCATCGAAAAACATGCAACATTTATGGATTACATAACCATACATTTCCTAAGTGTTGGAAAAGAATGGTAGCACACAAAAGGATGAGGCATGAAAGACCCTCTCAACAACATGAAAAGAAACAGGTTAAGCAGATATGGAGGAAGATAACCTACAGTAGTCATTGCGATAGAAGTGGCCATCAAAGAGACACTTGTTGGAGGCTCCATCTAGAGCAGCGCCCTAAAGACAAAGCATCAGTGCGTGAACCAAGTGAAGCAGTTATTCGACAAGAAAAATTGGCACGAGGAGGTGACCCATTCACATTGATAATTGAAAAATGGTTTCTAGACATGTTGTCATTTCATGGTCGTCCTTTTGTAAATCATTTGTTGTATTTTAAAATGTAAAAGTGATGATGTGCTTTCCATCATTTGTTTAGCAACAATGAAGTCTGGTCTTATTTTGAGATGTATTTTAAACTTTGAAAGTGATGTCGTGTTTCTATCACTTGTCAAAAGAAAAAAATAGTGTTGACCTTATCTTTTTAAATCATGTGTTGCAGTGATGATGTGTTTTCCATCACTTTTTCATGCAACAATGATAGATTGGCCTTATTGTCATAGCTGAGGTTTTGCATCCATCTTGATGTAGACTTGACCACCGAGTATGTGTTATAAACTCATGGTAAGTGTGGGATGTTTGGGTCATTAGTTGGTCATAAAAGTCAAGCTTGTAATTTGCAAAACAATGTACTACAGGTTGTAGAGGTAGGAAGTGTCGGCTCATCACTTAAGGCTCTGAAGAACAAAGGTGAAGGAGATGGAAACGAGACCTTTTCAGGACGCTTGTGATGCAGATAAGGTATAGAGAAGTTGCATATTATTTTTCATGCTTTTGGAGGACCAAAAGCTCCTCAGTGGGGAGGATTGATCCAAGTAGCTCCGGAGACACACACAGGACAAGGAGGACTCAAGAAAGCTCAGAAATCAAAGTGTTTGGATTATGCTCAAACTAGGACCAAAGCATAGACCTCATCGTCTTGATTGTGGTGGTGCAAACGGTTCATCATCCGAGTCTGAATGTGAAAGTTAGAAGCCATCAAAGTTGGGTTGACTTTTTGATGACTGGGCAGGCTTAAGGAGGCCACAATTTGGAATTTTTCAGGCCACTAGATTTCGGCCAACTTTGGCCAGGTTCAGGGAAAAATTGTGGGGTCATTAAATGCACTCCTATGACTAAAATTCGAATTTCAAAATATGTGCATTTGTTGTTAATAAAACAAAAAAAAAATTATAAATTAAGGGCGTTGGGGGCCACCAATGCCACCACCCCTCCCAACCTACATACCATACTATTAATTTGCGAAGGTCGGCAGGTACTGAGCCTGTGCCAACCATGTGGCTGGCCTGCCACCATGTGGCAACCCCATGATATAACAAAATGTAACCAACACAAAACCATAAACCAATGGTCGTTCCAAATCAGCAACAGGAGGAAGGGGTCATCCACCCAATGCGGACCCAACCCCCATTTTTTTTAAAACAAAAAATTTATAAGCCCGTTTAATATGTGCAAAATTGGAGGGGCACGGTTTGACTGCCCGACCCCTCCTCAACAAACTTCATAATTAACCATTCAACCAACCACCTAATTTGGTTAATCTACCCGGTTACTTTTAATATAAGCCTATCATTTTCTTCAGTGTGGGGGAAGATGGAGGAACCAGGAGTGGGCATGGAAATCGAGACGTAGTAATTTTTATTAATTTTTATGTAGGTGGAACCATGAATTTTGCAAGAGGGCCAAATTTCGACATTGTCAGAATTTGACAGATTTTATATGGTTTCAACACCTCTCGATGCCACAAAAATGATGATGCTATCCACTTCTCCATTAGAGTTCTGCATTTTTTTTTCCACTTTTCAGTATGGACGTGGAACCATGATTGGTGTAAAAACAGGGAGCGGAACCATGAGCCTTGAAATTTTCCCGAGGAGATAATTTTTCTCCATGTCAGAATATAGTCGAGTTTATACTTTTTTTTCATGGTTTTCTGTAGGGATCAGAATGGCAAGGTCAGATTTGCCATTTGAGTTGCATATTTCCAATCCACCCATGGAGCAAAATCTTTGAGGAATCTAGGGGGGATCTAAGAGATTCCTTGAGCCCCAGATTCTCAATTTCTCAGAATTCAAATTTTGGACAATCGATTTTGTACTACTCGACACCAAAAACTTGATGATGCATTCAAATTTCTCATTCTCTCATTTCATTTTCTAACCACTTCTCTAAGTGCCAGTGCAGATGTCCACACTCATGTGTGAGTAGTCATTTTCATGCGATCGATGCTATGAGGTCGATGGTCCAAACAGCTTCAGTAATTTGACATCTGCTTCTTTAGATGACCCCTGGTTGTGAGGTATATGATGTGTTCATGTACTTCTTCTTTATGCATTATGCTACACAGATCCTTGATTGATGTTGATGCAGGGTCTTGTTTATTACTTGTTTCCATGATCCCTGCTTCTTGTGTTGCGGGATCGTATATGTGATGTACTTGTTGTCATGATTCGTCATGTTATGTTTTGAGATCCCTCTATTATATGTTGATGGGATACTCTTGTTGTCATCATGCATGTTTTGCATTGAGATCCCTGTTATGCCATGTTGGCGAGATTCTTATCATGCATGAGTTTGTGTCATATTGATAGTTGTCTTGATTGAGAGTTCCTGTAATGGAACATCTCTTAGAGCCACTCCTGCGTGAGGGCATTTTTCCTTGTATGATATCGATGTCACCTCCATGTACATCACCACTATTGACAACACTTAATGTACCGGCCTACACCATCTTGATACTAGGGCTCGGAGACGTAGTCCCTCTTGGATGAACTCCATTATCAAACGATGTGTTTTTATGTTGTTGACGATTGACATTTTCCTCTTCTTTACAACATGCAGATGTGTTCATTTATGTTCTTTTACAAATGCAATTTAACACATCACGAAAGTAAAAGGTCTTGGAAGGGTCCTTTGTCACACCCAGACCTGGATCAGTATTGGCCCTCTCCTTCAAATTCTTTTGGAACTTGGCTGATTAATTGTAGTGCTTCAAGGCATCGGATAGAAGGGTTATCTCTCTAATTTAGTAGAGATGAAAACAATGGTGAGATTATACTTGGATTTAGTGCCACCTATCTCGAAAAGGGTGTAGGGAATTTTACCCCTCAATTGAATGAGGTTAACTCGATTCATTTATAGAACCTCTTTTATGTATTTGATTGTAAGAATAATGCGGTGTCCATTTCGGCAATGGAAGTCAAAGGTTTTAGGGTGGAATTCATCCACGGAAAGGTATATGTTTGAAAATATAATTTTCAAAGATGCTTTTACTCATGGGTTTAGGGTTGGAAATTTGTATCAAATTGCAAGATGGTCCATTGGGTATCATGTCAATTGACATATCCCATCTATAACACGAGAGGACTACTTATGGGGCCCTACCTGATATGAGTCAGATGGTAACAAGGATTCTTGATGTTATGAAACCAGCTCACAAAAAGATAGAAAAGATAGATCAACGCCTTAGAATTTAGCCTCTTTGAGGGGGCAACCTCCTTTACATTACACAAATGAATGATTCTTTTATGGTTCAAATGAAAAAACCTCCTTTCTATATATAGGAGTCTAAGGAGTCACAATATAACCCAACCGACCTAAAAATAACAATATAAAGGCACAAAAATAACAATAGAGGGATTCTATGGGGCACAATAATAACAATATGGGGACAATAGGGGCACAACAATATTAATATGGGATACAACTACAATAGTAATGGGGTAATTACTAGTATTATATGGACCTAACACTTGAATTTAAGAAGAGCATGAAGGTACATGTCTCAGATGTACTGAAGGAAAATCTTACAAGATGACCATTCCCTTCATGTAGCAGGTCCACAGGTTTGGAACAACCCGAGGAGTTTGAGATTCAGGAATCTCATGTACACAGGTGGAAGAAACCCCTTTATGGCTTGAAGAAAAACACCCTGGGTGTAGTATGAGAAGATTGATAGTTGTCTGATTAAGCTAAGATTCACTAGGAGTGAAACTGATCGAAGCCATTGCTTGAAGGTTGTGGATGATAGGCGTCTCATATCGGCACCTTCTGAGGATGACCTATTTTTGACAGGTGCAGACCCTCTCATTTGTAGAAGTAAGATGGAGTAGTATTCCGGATGTGGAATGATAAACTGTAAGGCCGTGTCTACCTCAAGGATCTTAACTTTTAAGAAGTTATATGGTAGTGATACCAGACTAGATTTCAGAAATGCCTCTGAGATTCATAAACTCATTCACATTGATGTTCTTGGTGAACTTCCGTCCTGACATATGTTTTGAATTTAGCATGAGGAGCTCATATATGGTTGAGCCTCACTAGATTGGTGCCAAGAATCTTCTAATATATCTTCGGGGCACAATCTCTCATGAACTGAGATACACTGTCGAAAATTTGAAGCTACATGATTATTCAAATTCTTACTAGGTAGGCAATGTGGAGGATCACAAGAGCATTTCTGAGTGTTGTTTCTCTTTGGATTATGCTTCGATATCATGGATAAGTAGGAAGTAGAAGTCGGTTGCTATAAGCACCGTCGAGACCAAATACATAGCTACGAGTATGATCTCGTATGAAGCCACTTGGTTATGGAAGCTCTTCAGTGAGATGTTTGTACACATGACAGATACCTTCGTGATCTTCTGTGTTAACCATAGGGGGATTCAATTGTTGAGGAATCCCATATTCTATGATTGCTCTAACAGATAGACATTAGATACTACCTTATCAGGGATATGGTATGTCGATGAGCGGGGAGGCTCCGTCAAATTAAGACTGATGTACAGGTCACAGAATTTTTGTCAAAGCCCTAGGGAAAGGTCAAATTTGTGACTTTCCCAAACAACTTGTAGTCATTGAAAGGCCCTCTTATGATGGTCCTACATGTTGCATGCATCGAGCTCTGGGAACTCCGGGGGTATTAGGGTAATACTGGAGCAACACGTAGCCATAGGGCAACTCACTCGGCCTAATGGTGCGCTGTGTATAGGGTGAATGGTTCAATCTTACCCTGTGGTACCCCGACGTGACATAGGGATAGGACGATTAGTTCTCTTATTGATGCATCCTACCCATGCATTTTGGGACTCATGGGAAGTACCTCTGATCTTATTAATCAAAAGGGAAATGGGGTTAAGGACCATTATAGTATTAACAATGGATGAAATGTTGTATCTACCATACTCCCTATGCCAGGATGACCTCCATTGATCTAGGATCAATGAAACTGATCTAGGATCAGTGTGAGTGGTTTGAGACACTCTCTTGTGATATTGATCTAGGATCAATAAAACTGACTTTGGGTCAGTATAGAATGGTATGATACATTCTTGATCAATTCTTCTTGTTCATCATTCAGTAGAGCAGAGTCGAGAAAATCTCAGCAGAGTAGAGTAGAGACGTGCAGGGCATTGATGGCATAGATAGTATAGTCAGACATATGGATCAGTGGATGGAGTTCTCCCTAGTTGAGAAGGAGCGTTAAAATTGGAAACTAGGGCCAAACTCCATGTGGGTCATCTTATTGATGGTAGCTGATATTTTTCTTGCATCCCTCTCATCAAAAGGTGTAGGATTGATCTAAAGATCATCCAATTCTAATAAGTATTCATGGAGATATGAATTTATTTGTGTTATGGGAAAATTCCTCAAGACCGGCCAGCAACCAAATAAACCCCACATGTGCTCAACGTTTTAGTATAAATAGAGGTTCCTTGAAAGTCTTTTGGACACATTCACTTGGGCTCTCTTCCTCTCCACTTGTCTTTGGGTTTTAGTAGGAGGCGATATCCTAAGGGATAATGCTTCCCTAATGGCAAAAGGTTCTACGCTATCTAGAGGGAGTGCCTTAAGCTCTACGCTTCCCTAATGAAGAATCCCTAATCAACTTTAATGCAATCATGGGGGAGACTACTATAGCGCAACAAGGAGAAGTTATAAACTACCCTCAACGTTGGTCTAGAAGAGACCTAAGTTAATGTCCTAAAGAAGAGACCTTGCCCTAGCCACAGATCTAAATGGAGCCAAAAACTAGCCCTAGCTACAGTCATGATAAAAGACCTAGCTGCAGGTGGAAATGGCACTCAGCCACAGATGGAGGAGAGCTATAGTAGTAGTTAAGGTAGAGGTCTAGCTGCAATTAAAGAAGGCCTAAATCCATAGTTAAAGGAGGCCTATAAAGAAGGCTTAAATCAATAGTTAAAGGAGGCCTAAGTCCGCAATAAAGACAAGCCAAATTCATAGCAATTGAGGAGACCTATATAGAGCTAGAAAAGGAGACCTAGCCACATAAGAAGGACCCTATGTGTGTTATACATGACATCATGGAAATATGTGTGTGTTGTAGTTGACACCATGGAAATCTATGTGTGTTGTTGGTGTTACAATGGGACAATAGTATAGTTATACATGATGCAATACATGGACATCAAGTACATGGAGTAGCAAGGTACATCATGTCTAGTTGGAATAGCTAGTGCATGGAGTAGCAAGGTACAACATGTCTAGATGGGACAACTAGTGCATGGAGCAGCAAGGTTCAACATGTCTAGATGGGACAACTAGTACAAGGAGTAGCAAGGTACAACATATCTAGATGGGGCAGCTAGTACATGGAGTATCAAGGTACAACATGTCTAGATGGGACAACTAGTAAATGGAGCAGCAAAGTACAACATGTCTAAATGGGACAGCTAGTACATGGTACAAGAAAGTGCAGCAATGGTACTTGGGACAACAATGTACCTTGATGGAGCAAGAAAATGGGACAACAATGTACCTTGATGGAGCAAGCAAATGGGACAACAATATAGCAAACATCAAATGGCAATGTCACTAATAGTGGGATAGTAGTATGGTACATGGGAAAGCAGTGGCAACATAACGTGTAGTAGTATGATGTGTACAACATGGTCATGAGGTCCAGAAATGTGATGATGTGTACAACATGGTCATGAGGTCCAACAATGTGATGATGGGTGTAGCATAGTGTAGCATGGTGAGGCGCAACATGATGAAAATATGAAACACAATGCTAGGTGAAGCAATCACCTTGGAGAAATCAGCTGAAGCAACATGTCTTCAACCAGGGAAAATTTTAAGAACCCCCCCTAAATTTACATGTATAATAAATAGGCGAATCTCCATGGTATATAGGAAAAATGGAAGGCTATTTTATCAATAATATGATATGTATATATAATTTTTTGGCGAATCTCTCACCAGGCATGGCGAATATTTTACTCAATTATAAAATCTTGTGTTTATTGAATACAAAAATGAAATCATTGCATTTCTTTAAAATATCTTTTGAAATCAAAATTACCAAAATTACATATCAATAATCTAGTGGGTGTAAGATAAAATTCATCTGTGGGTGTAAGATAATAAAATTCACCCGTGCCATTCACAGAAAGCATGAGAAAAAACCTAATACTATATATAAAACCAAGAAAAATTCAAATTCATCACTTCTAGGGACCTCATAACCACCCTGCCAATACACAAGTATGTTCTTGTTTGCAATTAGAAAAATTACCAAAATTACAATATGTTTACTCCACTTCTAGGGACCTCGTAACCACCTTGCCAATACACAAGTATGTTCCTGTTTGCAATTAGAAAAATTACCCAAATTACAATCTGTTTACTCAAGCATATGTTGGAAAATTATAGAAGGATGACTAGTGCAATCAATCCATTCCTTTTAGCCCTGGATTTGTTTCTGTTTAAAACAGAAGTATACAAATATACTTGTCCAATGTTTATGCTTTAACCATTCACCTTAAGATGTTTTTGCAAATAATTTCCTAAGTCTATTTAATATCTTCATTATCATAAAAACCAACCTATATCCATCTTGACTCAACATCTACCACTCTTAGGGGGATGAAATCTATTTATCCCTCTGAGCACTTGGTAGACCCAGAACTAAGATGGATCTAAGATGATAGAATTTCCCCTTTAAATAGTATATGCTCACATGAATACCATGGTATTTCCATGGGTCAATACCATGGGTTATCATAAACTTGGAGCTTAAAAATTACTATTATTAATTTATATGTGATACCACAGATCTCCATGCAGGTAGTTAATGCCCAGTACTGCTAGCTGCAGAGCAGCGCGGCCTCCCGGGACGTAACCTCATGCGAGCGAGGAATGAATATTAATGCGAGATTGGGAAGGGGATTTGCATTTAAGTCCTGCGTTGATCGATGCAATATGCCTCCTATTATAATCATGCTGATCCATGGTTCTCTCACCTAGCTTTGTGATTTGCTGCATGGCATTCGAACCAGGTTTACGGGAGCTGTGGGTGATGGTGTAAATTTGGGGCATTGCTGCAGGCTCAAAGCCATCTCTCTCAAGGGTAATTTATCCCCTGTTCTGGATTTCTACACTCTGTCTATGTCTACTATCTTCGTGGTTGTCTATACGCTCAGTCACACTGTGGTGTTGGTCGATAGCTCTGTGGTGTTGGTCGATAGCTTTGTTGGGCATCCTTCTTGCCTCACCCGTCTCCGTCCTGGTGGTCATCCTGTCCATAACCCTTTAGAAGCCTACCTTTGTTTTGTTATCATGGTTCGTTCTGGCAAAAGGCATCATTCTGGGGGGCGTCGTGACAACCATCTACATCCTCCAGTTGGTCTTGCCATGGAAACAGCGACAGAACTGTTCAATCCCTCCCCCGCCCATGAAGCTGGGCCTTCTGTTAGCTCTGGTCGGAAACCTAGGCAAAATAGTGCTTTTCAAACAACGCACTTCAAGTTTCAAAGTAATCTGCACAGGCCCCTGGTAACTGCCCACATCACCCTTATACTCTCGGAAGAGGAAAATCTTATCTCCCCCTTGGCCTGCATCGCCCCTGATCCCTCTCTCGACAGTGAGAATTCCTCGGACAGTGACAGAAAGGAAAATTGGGAAAAAGAGAAAGATGAACAGGAGGCTTTTCTCAAAAATCTTCCTCCTCTGGACAACACAGGACCTGCAACTGAGGAAAAAACTCATGGCGAAGCGGAACATGCCATAACTATCCCTGACAACGATTTAAGCGGTAATGAAGGTTTTAAGGATGGCGGCACTGCTCGGGATGAGAAGAAGGACAATGCCCCAACAAAAGAGAAGTAACGCCTCTTGGGACTGTCTCTTTTTGTTTCGGCTCCGGTCTCAGACTTATGGTCAGGTTTATATGCAATTGTCCTACTGTTTTTGGCTCCCAGATGGGAATTTGATGACTCTGTACTTGCTGGGTTGCAATGTTTTTTGTGTCTCTGTGCTGGCTCAGTTCTCCTTCTCGGCGATGCATGTCTCTCTCTATGTGTTCTTTCTGGTCTCTTGCACTCTGTAACTGTTTTCCCCAGCTTATGTGTGTAATGGGGAAATTCTGTTTTGTCGAGTGCTGTAACGCCTCGCTCATATGTAAAAATATTTTTCCTTTCAGTTAATAGAAGTTAGTATTTGCAGAGAAAAAAAAATAGTTGATTTTTATTTTATTTTTTATTTTAACCAAGCTAAAATGTTTAACATACATTAAATTACAACATCCATTTTTACTCTTGATCCACCAAGCCCTAGAGGGATCAAATATTTTTTCACTCTATGCTAGTTTGCATATCGATATTTGATACCTCTCGGGGGTTAGTAGATCCAGAGTAAGGATGGATCTATGCTGGTTTAATTGCCCCATTTAAATAGGCTACATTCCAAGTGAATACCATGGGTCAACACCATGTGCCATTTTGGTGAATACCATGGGTTAATACCATGTGCCATTTTTATTTTTATTAATACTAATATTAGGGTTAATAATGTTTTTTTTGCATGGTATTAATAACAATCTAGTCCATGG
>APFE031285438.1:0-10681 GCA_000404065.3 Pinus taeda | reverse complement strand
ATAAGAGTAGTGAATTTGTTTGCGGATATGTTGATTTCGATTTTGCAGGTGATTTGGATAAGAGAAGGTCAACTTCGGGGTACGTCTTTACTCTTGCAGGTGGAGCTATCAGCTGGATGTCAAAGCTACAGAACATTGTTGCTTTGTCCACTACTGAAGCAGAATACATTGCTGCTTCTCATGCTTGCAAAGAGGCGGTTTGGTTGAAAGGTTTGCTTGGTGAGTTTGGTAGGTTACAGGAAAACATCAGGTTACTTTGTGATAGTCAAAGTGCAATACATTTGGCTAAGAATCCGACCTATCATAGTAAATCAAAGCATATTCCAATTAAGTACCATTTTGTAAGACAGGTTATCACTGAAAGGGGAGTCTCTCTTGAAAAGGTGCATAAAAAGGAAAACTGTGCAGACATGTTCACGAAACCAGTTTTGTTGGAGAAGCTACGCTGGTGTTTGGCTTCTCTTGGCTTGCAGAAAAGATAAAATAATAATAACAGGGCATCAGGTGAATTTTTGTCAAGGTGGAGATTGTTGAGATTTTTTTTCTTTGAGTCAAATAGGCAAAAATCTCTGAAGGATGACAATAATAGGGATTCAGTTCCTAGATTAGCTCCAGGTTGTTGGGAGGGAGTTAATGCCTCCTATATTTAATGTGAGGGAGTTATGAGGTTGTTAGATTCTCTATGCTATATAACAGGCAATCATTCAGATGATTTGCTAAGAGTGTGTGAGGATTTCTTGATGTAATCTCCAAATTTGATTAATATATTCCTGATACCTATGTTTGGTGGACGTAACCCAAATTGGTTGGGTGAACCACATTAAAAATTGTCTTTCATGTACTTGATTATTTTGTTGTGTGTCTATTTGTTTGTTGTGCATTTCTCCAACAACATGATGTTTTTCCTCTTTTAAATAAAACAAAGGATTGATCACACTAATGCAAACACAAGAGCTTCTTTACCAACCTTTCCCTCGGGAGTTTTAAAGAATCCAAGAATTGATGACCTAATGCAAACACCAAATCTTTTTAGTGACACTTTCCTGTAGCTTTTTCATCAAGCTGTCCTGGCAGGGACTACAGCTGCATGCATTTCTTGTTACACATGTGGTAGATTGCATGTGTCAAAACTCTATTCTACTTAAATATCACATTTTGGACATCTTCTAATAATTTTGGGCCTGCTCCTTCGAATGGTTTGGCTAACATTGACCTTGTCTATCAGTTACATCTTAGCCCTAACATGATATCCAAACTATCCGTCCTTCTGGGTTGTTGGAAAACCAATCACAAGGTCAATGATTGGTTTCATTTTAGCCCCAACATGATATCCAAACTATCATTCCTTGTAGCTTTGGGTTGCTGGAAAAACAATCACAAGGTCAATGATTGATTTTCTCCAGAAGCCACCATCGGCTTGACAACCCTGGCAGTGGAAGAAATTTAAATGTCATGTATATAAAAAGTATATATAGTATATATGGTTTTTATGTCAAATTCTTTAATCTTGAAATTCTCATCCTCCCACTAGAGTTAAATATTGAGTGTGACATTTAATGTGAGTTTTCACTCTGGTTCACTGAGTTGTATTGCGTGAGAATAATTTTATAATGATCTATTTCGCGTGAGTTTTCACTCTGGTTCACTGAGTTGAATTGCGTGAGAATAATTTTATAATGCTAGATTTGTGTTAGTTTTGGTGGGATATTTTATATGATTATCTATACATAATGTTTTGCCTTTTAGTTTCTTAACCGTTACTTTTCAAATTATTTTCGTTAGATAGATATTTTATAATATATTTTAATTCGTAAAATTTTATTTCAAATTGAAATTAATAATTTAAAATTTTTCAATTTTATTTTTTTTTAATTAAATTAAATTAATATTCCATATTATATTTAAATTAATAAATAAAATTCTTTCAAAACACAAGATGAATTTGGTTTTTTGAAATGATGTATTAAGTCTAGCACAATATATATTCAATGGAAAACAAGAATCCTTTAAGAAAATATATGAAGTTCCTTTGAAGATGCTTTTTAATTGACTGCGGAAAATCTAAATACAAACTAAGATGGATGGAAAGTACTCGTGGAGAGTTGAGAGATAGAGAATTTTTTTTTTTATGATTTTCTTTTAAATTTATTGAAAAAAATTCAAACATGTTGGATAGGGAAAATTTCACAAATTTAAAATTATATTTTAACTAATAAATAATTCATAAAAGCACAAGATGAAATAGTTATTTGACATGATATCCAAGTTTATCATTAATAATATATTCAATGGAAACAAAAAAATTAATATACTTTCAGGAAATAGGGAAACTACTTGTTTAAGGATGATTTTCTTTTAAATTTGTAAGACACATAAACTGGAAACCAAACTTAAACATATATTAATTGATCTCAATCATGATGTACAATGTGTAAGTATTAATACATATAAGAAACAGTTGAATTAGTTTTCAGATCTTCTTGGACTCCAATAACTACTCAAACTTACCTAATTGTTAACCCCAAGGGTTATCTATCTAACATTCCCCCATTAATTCGAAGGGATGTACCAATGTCTAAGAATGAGAGCTCAAAATGAAAAAATGCATCGACGACAATGTCTCAACCAACATGAAGTCTAGAAACTTCATAGTAGTTCTCAGAACAAACAAAAATGTGGTTTTAAGGTGACCACAAACTTTGAAACAATCAATGTAATTCCTTGAAAAATTCCAAATACAAAAGCACTCATTCACAAACAACTCAATCAATTCATTCAACAAAAACTAAAGTCTCACAACTCTAGCTCTAAGTAGTACAAGTTGTGGCTCAGGCTCAATGTAGATCTCTTACTTAGATTCACTTGACATCTCGAGCTCAAGCCTGTAGTACACTATCAAAAATTCTCCCCTTGTCGGATATAGGGTGAGAAGTATTATTCATTACTACAAATCTGGTAATCTCTCTCGAGCATATCCTTGGGTATCACCTATAAATCTTGTTGGTTGTTTTCGTCCAATCCCAAGAAGCAATCCATTTGAAATTTATTTTCTCTCTTGTAGTAATATTCATTCTGCAACATATATTTGTATGGTGATTGCACTTTCCATAATCCTCACATGGGTGAAGATAAAAACATTGGTCTTTCAAATGTCCAACTCTATTACACTATTGGCATCTATCAACCTATTCTAAAACAACATGATCTAGAAATCCAACACTTCGAAATTGTATAGGTTTAACGAAATATGGAATGTGAAAAGATACATCCAAGACATGTATCACAAACTAATTCTGTGTTTATTATGACTAATCTCTTCCCACGGTATTATCAATGTTTTGATAACGACATGCTTCACATCTGTATGAAAATGACTCTCACATACACTTGCCTAAACATGACTTTCTGCCACACCCAAATTTTCTCTTCAAATCACATCGTTACTCTGATCATTTTTTGACTAATGATCAAGCTCAAACAAGCTGTTGTTTTCAACAAGAACAAGTTCAAAATTATTCTTTTCTAATTCATTTAGTTCATCTTGTTGAAACTAGGATTCGAGTTCCAGGAATTCTATTTTTCTTTTAGCATTTTGCAAACATGTTTGGATGTGAAAGAGTATGTCCTTGCTGACTTGGACACTATTATGAATAGTAGAAGACATTAAATTTTTAAATAACTATAACAAATCATCATGTTTGGGCATTTTCTTGAACAATCAACTTTGAAAAAATAGGTGTCAGCTACCACCGAAAATGCACCCAATACAAATGAATTTACAATGATTTAACTGGGTGCCTGGTTCAACCGAAAATGTACCAGCTGACAAAATACTTTGAACAATTTTTTTATAAAATTGTTGCAAACAAAATTTCATCTTCTTGTGACAACTTCTAGAAAAATATCTTCCAAAATTGTCTTCACAAAGATTTGAACTTGCAACCCTATTTTTTTTACCATACAAAATGAACTCTTCTAACCACAATGCATTTTATTTCCTTGATTTTATACTTAAAAATATATATATAATTTAAACTTGACTTGACATATACATGAACTTGCATAATCATATACCAAGTAGCCAAAATATTATTAAAGCAAATTCTTTTCAAATTTCCAAATATGTGAAGTACTTCCCTGAAAGAAAATATAAATCCCTTTCTCCTTTTGTTTAAAAAAAAAAAATTGGCTTAGTGATTTGCTAGTTTGTTCCAAAAATAATTGAATATAGAACTAGGTTCAAATCTCACTATTTGCGTTTCTTTTCCCTCTTAAAATTTTAAAACTTATTTCAAATAAAAGCAAGCTTGTCCTAAAATTTTTCCACTACTTTTAACTCCAAGTTAATTAATTTCAGAATTAGCCACTTTTACTTTTAATTTCTCATTTGACCTTTCTTTAATCATTTTCTTTTTCTTAAATACAATAAACGAAATGAGAAATATTTTCTTTAATCATAATTTTGGTACACTTTCCATTCACTTGATACTCACCAAATTTTTCAATTTTTTCTCCTATTAACTTTCACAATTATCTTTTTTTTTCTTATTGGTTACATGGGGCCTGACCCACGTTCAGTAGTGAGTTTAGCCAAGCAAATCCCGGTACTACTGGCCGTTTCGGCAACAATCCATGGAGCACAGACTAAGGTATCACATGAAGTAGTATGGGAGGGTGTTGGAACCAAGTTTTTGCACCCTAGGGATGTCTTGATGAGAGTTCTGGAGGTTCGTGATTCTAATCCGCGCGCTACATTGCTCTTCGCAACTTTCTATTCTTCGCAACCTATGCACACCTTCGTATTATTCCAATCTGATCCTTACTGTGCTATTGTATTAGGGCTTAACTTGGTTTTTGTGGACCCAATATTCTTATTACTCGTTCAACTTTCAGAGTAGCGCGCATACTTGAAAATAGTATAAATGCATAAAGAATAACTAGAACATAGAAATACTGATCTACAAACAGATGCACAATATTATGAATCAATCTTATCCTTATTAATACTCAAGTTCAGTTACAGACCCAACTCATCCTTATGCACTGAGCTGCAGGAGTTCGCGCACTCAGCTGTGGAGCCTACTAGGCCTCTGCACACTCAGCTGTAGAGCCTCTACCTACCACTACGACCCAATACACTTCAGATTCACTTCTATATTCTACCCATGACTTCACATCTATCTGTTACTTCTCAAAACTTTGACTCAAAAAAATGACTTTACACTTAGAGCTTCACTCTATTTATACAATCCCATGGTCCATAGACCATGGGTAGGCCGACACACTTTACATTAAATTACATTATCTTAGGGTGGACAACTCTAGACTCTCGCACTCTGCGCCCGCATCTTGTGGGGTCTTTAGATTACACTTGACCAAAATTTCGGCCTCAAGCCCCAAAAACATGTTATGGGGGGATCCGGTACCCAACAGGCCCTCAACACAATCATCGTGACTTGTCTCGAGTCACTCTACTGGTGTGGCAATCGTTGCGCGAAGTCCATGCAGCAGGTCTCGTGCAACTTGAGTGCCTGCAACACGCATTTCTGCCACTTGTTGTACTTGTTGCACACGTATCTCTGAACTCTCATGAGCAGGGTCACCTTCCTGTCCAACTGTATATAGTTCCTACATCTGTGCCATCTTCCCTTCAATGGTAGTTGTGACTGTGAACGCTTCATCGATCCATGGTTGGATGCATAATTTAAGCAGGGCTTCCTTTTGGTGCATGGCGTCTAATCGGCCCTTTAGTGCCCTTGCCTGCTGTAGTCTGGTGAGTCTTTGAGTAAGGGAAAACATCTGCATGGTGCCTCGGACACTATCATACTCATACTACAACTCGCGCGCCTCTGTCTCTAGGCGTTGTAGGTTTGGGTCTTCCCACAGGTGCGTAAGTATGCTTAGTTCTTGCTCCAACATTTCGGTCCACCCCTGTGTTGCCTGGCCAATTTGTTCCAACCCCATCTGTTTAACGCAGGCACACTACTCTCTGACTTCTAGGGGTGTGGAGGGTTTTGCCTTCAATTACAGCTCAGTGATTTGTAGGTTCAGCTCCAACTAAACCTTTGTTGTTTCCTCCCGAGCCTCACAGACTTCGGTCACCAATCTATGGGCCTGCTTTGTTGCTGATAGCTATGTCGGCACGACCAACTCTGGAATGCTCCCGCATGCATCCTCTACGGCCTGCCCCAATTCAGTAACCTGCGTAACCAACTCATCTTTCTCTATGCTCAACTATTCCATGTTGATTCTCTACTCATGCAAGACATAGATCAGTCAGCCTTCTAGGGCGTGGAGTTCGGCGATGACCCCATCCTACATCAAGTACAATATTTCATGTGGCAGGGTAGCCAAGTTCAGATCGATGCCTGCCATGTTGCTCATCGCAGCTCGGTCATCCTTGCTTGCTGCTGCTAACGCGCCTTCCAGCAAGATGAAGGTGTTACCCATACTGGCGCACAGTGATTGTTCGGTTTCATTGGTTCATATTGCAACATGTTGGGCCAGTGTGCCTGTTTGGGGTTGTTGTACCTATAAACGTTGTAGCTACGTGCTGAGTGCCCCCAAAAAGTGCTCTGCTCCATTTGAAATCACTAGAGTGCATCCTCCATGACTTTCTGAATCGTTTTGCTGATATCTAATAGATAAACTTCCATGAGCATGATCGGATCAACGGATGTCTTTGTGGCTTTCCCTTTCTTCCTAGGGGGTGTTTTATCTGGGTCGGCGATCGCTTGAGTTATGTGGACATTGTATTGGCGTCTGTGCGGTCCTCCTCCCTGTCCACTTCCCGGTCTGCTACTCCGAGGACCTCTCCTAGCCTTCCTCGGCCTCTCTGGTTGTCGTGGTTGTAGTCTTTTCCATCTGTGCTGCTACTGCTACATCGATCGCCTTCTGCCATGTGGCTGCTTCTTATTCCTAGCACTTCCTCTCAGATAGTTTCGTGAGGCGGAGCTTGGTGTTGCGCTGCGATGTTCTCCATTTTCACCAAGTCTGGGGTGCGCCACTCAAGAGGCCATGATGCCATCACTACAAAGATTGCATCGTCTGTTGCAATGAGAGAAAGATTTACCATGCTCGGGCTGGATCCTTGTGCACCCAGATATATAGGTTATGCATATCCACCTTGAATTATGTTGTGCTTTGCAAGTTGTTATGAACTATAGGGGACAAGCGTGGCGTACGATTGATCCATGTTCGAATGCTGGCCTCCATGAACACCCAGAACACCTTTATCTCGCTGATCCTATTCACGTCTTTTGTAGCCCAGAGCGAGGTGTACCTCGTGGCCTCAGGCAAGTCACCCTCAGTATTGGAAAACTGACTATCCGTGGGCAGCTCCCCTGCAACCAAAAGGATGGATAAGAGTAAACACGCATAGTGGATGGTATTACCCTGCTCCTGAGCCTCCCTGAAATTCGTTAAAAATTCGTCACATAGGAACTACGCCCAGTTGAACTGGACCCCCTCTGCGCGTTGCTCTACCAATGCAATCGCAGATGTTGGTACTTTGTCACCGTGACATTTCGTCATCAGCTTGCCGGCCAGTAGTTAGGTGGCTATGCATACCCCTTGGTCTTTTATACTTTCTATTGCGTACCCCCGCTTCCTCTTTTCTAGTAAATACTTGGACTTCATAGCTTCTGAGAGGGCCAAGTCACTACCTTTTCCGGCTATGGTTACGTGGTCATTTCCTTTGACTAGTAGTCATGAAATTTGGTGAATTAGATCAGTCGTGAAGGGAATCATCTCCTCTAGCCAGAGATACCCATCATGCACCAGCGATAGCAGCTGCTTGATGACAAAAATGGTGATGGGGCATGGTGGTAGTGGGGTATCCATCGCAGATGGAGTAACCCAGCCTTCTCCACACCACACAACCATTTTTGCTTTATTAACTTCTCTATGGCCAACTGTGGGAACTTCTCCCTATCCGCGAGGTCCCAATATTCGAACTTCATAGTTGGTAACCATCCCAAGGGCAGACCTTCAAACCTTATATCATCAGAGAGGAGCGGGGTTTGGAGCACACTCTTTGTGGCCTCCAGGTCCTTCGGTACCTTGGTTATCCCCTTCCACAGGGGAATGTAAGGACGTAACTTCATCGCGGAATTCTTTTGGGAAAATTCCTTCGCTTCATCGCCTTGCACCTCAATTTGGGCAATCAGGGCCTGCAAGTCTTCCTCCTCCTCCATTGTTTCAATGGTGATGGCTTTTCCCTTCTTCGCCATTGACAATTTTCCAAACCATGGGTTTCTTGGGGATACCCGGACTGGCCCCATTGTTTTCTTGTCTTTTTGTGGCCCCAGCGTACGTGGTGATTTTGGAACTTCTGGTGCATCTACCGCCTCTCCATGCTCATCATGGGCCATATGGGCTTCACGATAAATTCAACGAACCGCACTTTTGTTCTAGTAGCTGTCATTGTGTCTATATTTGAGGATGTTAAGAGTATGCGATGCTCAATTCTCTGTACTTGCTTAATTCTCAAACAACCAACTGTTGCCTTGGAGCTGTCTCTGCGGTTTTTATAGCGACCTTTGAATTTGAATTCGACCTTTTCCCCCACTTCTGCATCATTAATGCCTTCTTGGCAGCAGATCGACCCAAATCTCGTTCTTAATTCTTATCTTAATTGCCCACTGCCCGCTCCGTTTTGCCAAAAATTGGACCTCTTGTCATGAACAGTGACACCAATGATCACCTTCCAGCCTACCCACACGGCGGTGCAACCCCTTATGCACGGCTATGACCCCTGTGACGTCTCGATTCTAAGTGCAACCTCCATCTCGTGTATCTCCCATACAAACTCTTTTATAGTCCCACACTCTCTTTCAACTACTTGGAGCGTTGAGACTGTGCTTCTTACAGATAGTCAGGTCGTCACACCACCAATGCGAGGCTTCAATTTTCCTGCTAACCCGGGCCATGGGCATCCCTCAATTACCCTTGCATCTTTCAGTGTGTCACATTCTTCTTTGTATGGTATGCTCCCCTGTTTGCTTTGTCTAGTAAGGTGTGGTCACAGCCATCGTAGCAAGGTCACAACTTCTTCTAATGTAGTAGTATGGTTGGCTAGACCTTGTCCCATCGTGGTTAGTTTCTCGATGCAGCCGGCTTGCGCGACTTTAGTTTCTAGTTTGCTAATTTCTTTTTCCAATGTCATGCTTTTCTTTCTCAGTCGTACCTAATCTTCCTCAAGTTAGTGAAGTTTCAAGTCCCCTTACCGAATGGCTTCCTGTAACTACATAATTCCTTTACCCAGGTCCTCGCATGTTGGGTTGTGTTATATTCTTTCCACATAGTTAACAGGGGGTTTGAGGGGTACCTGTAACCTCACTTTATGGGGTCCGGGGCAACGCCCTGGAAAATTTTGGTTTTGGACCCTATGTTAGGTTGGGCAGACCCACCTATGGTTTTGTGCATGATTTCCGCACATGTTTTTTGGGGGGAACCGCGATGGTTTCGGTCGCATGGTATTGGATCGATGGTTTTTTGGTCCATGGTATTGGATGTCTGATGGTTTTCGGTCATGGTATTGGATGCTCGGCAGTATATATGTATTGTAACTTGAACGAACGTGTAGGTGCAAAAAAATCAAGCTGGTAGTCTTGGTTTTGAGATCTAGTGGGAAATCTCTGTGTATATGTATTTTATGTGTTATGCTCTCGCATTTTTATTTTTCTTGTGATTTAGAATTCGTATGCATGTAATTTCTGTACGGGATTAAAACCTACATCACATACTGTCCCAACTACAGGAGCAATTGTATGGGGATTCTTCTCTGCTCTTATGGTTTGATCTCTTCACATCAGTGTTAGAATCATTTCCACACTCCAATCTTTGCTTACGGCCCTGTAGGCTTATGGAACTACTGGTACGTGCAGGTCCCAGTCAGTTCGTCTCGCTTGGTGAACTCTGTTCATGATTCCATATAGCTTTTTGGATGCTCTGTCATGGAATATTTATGGTGTGTGTCGCCCCGTCTGATTCTGATTTTCGATCCTTAGTCTGGGATGTGCTTGCATAGCACACATCTGCACCCATCAACATAAGTGGGTGCACAAACTGCTTCATTCTAGCTGCCCAGCTCTCATTCGACACTAGGGGCTTCCAAACCACAAGCGCATCCACCTTCTACATTTGCGCTAGTTTACAATGGTGTCCTGATGTGTAGTCCACCATCGTGTGAGTGTTGCATGCAACGCCCATTCCAGTGCACCGTACCACTGCTATTCTGGTACTGCTCTTTCAAATTTGTCCAGGAATTCATCCACCATTGTTACTCCATCATATGTTGGCAGTTCCATTGCCTCTGTCGTCATGCAACATATTGATCAAATCATCATATTTCAATTCAACATTGTCACTTCGTGTAACCAGTTCTGCCAGAGTTCTACTTCTTTGTCTGAGTCCGAAGTACATGAACTATCGCGCTCCCATGAGATTCTCCTATCTGCATCTATGTTCACCCGATCCTGCTCTCCCGTCGTTATCTGCTAAATAAAATCTAGTTCATCCTCACCTTCATTGTCATGCTTCAGTATAGCGAGCTCCTTCAGCTAAGTCTAGCGGAACTACTATGTGTACGAACTTTTTCTCGAATATCATCTTTTGTTTCTTCAGGTTAATGACCCCATTCACATGAGTGGCCCAGTCTATTACTAGCAATGTGGGATAA
>APFE031285433.1:9835-35331 GCA_000404065.3 Pinus taeda | reverse complement strand
GAATATAATGAACCATTTTCCAAACTTTTATACCAAGACCATGCTTTTCCTTCTAAAGTGGCCATAAACATCCTCATGAGACAATCCTCAGGAAAGTGAACCTTAAGACTGCATACATGCATATGAAACCTAACCAAATGAAGAGCAGCATTGTCTTTCTTTTCATCTTTGAATATTGGAAGATCCTCTAACCAATCAAACTTTGGCATAGGATTTGGAAAACCAGGGATATGAGATCGATTCATAGGAGCATACCTAGCATTCATTCTTGCAGTGGAATTCATCTTGAAACTTCATCAAGCTACTGATCTTCTAGCAGTGGAGTCACCTTCCAATTTGTTATTTGATGTGTGGAGTCAACAAGGTAGTTTTGCAGCATCAGAATGATGTCTGAGCTCCTGCTACCTTCAGAAGTTCAGCCTCTTGATTTCGGGAATGAATAATCTTCAGACACTCGGCAGACGCACCAAAATGTTATCACAAAATCCAGCACTGAAGGGCTGCTGATCAGGTAGACTCTGTGTAACTGTTTCAGACCAATCTTTTGGCTAAGGATTAGCCTCCCTAGCCTGAGAGGGCTCTCTCAAGGAAGTTATTGATTTTGACTGTTGATAAGAGGGCTAACTCTTGTAAAGTAAATTTAATAAACATGTTGGCTGGATAGACATTAAAAATACTTCCATTGGGCTTATGGAGTTGATCATATTTAATAAAATATAACACTGCTCATGCATAGAAGTCAGGGCAGCAATGTTTTTATACTCAAAACATCATCTCATAGAAACCTCAGTTTACAAATACACACAGGAAGTCAGAGTAGCATAAGTGAATTCTGAGTGATTGTGTATTCATACAACTATAAAAACATTAAAGACAAAACAAAACCACATATCTTGAGCATTTGAAACACTGTAAGAATCCTGAGAAGATAAGCAGCAAATTATATTACCAAACTGAGTTTTTACACAAGCCAGAGCAATACTCTGTTTCTCAAAATATCCAACCCTTTTTACATTGCTGCTCCAGCTATATATAGAGTTCTTCTTCTAACTAATGAGATTCCTCCTCAAGCATGAGGGGAATTCGAATTCCTCCTTATTTGACACCTATTGACACTTAAACTAACTATTTAATACAAAAGACAGCTAACTAGGAGTCCTAGAGACCTAAAACAATTAGGAGTGTAACTCCTCATTATGATAAAAACAACCTTATCTAAACATTTAACACATTATTTGACACCTAAAACTCCATGATGTCGAACTTGATGAAGCCTCCCACGTGGTCACCCAACTGCTGATGACAAACCCTAGAAATTAGGGAACATGTTTCCCTGTTCTTTAGGTTTAGATCCTTGAAAATTGCAGAGCCTTTATCTCTTCATCCATGACACATTTCACAAAAATGAAGGAGGTTTTTGTAGCCCATGTTGTCTAGAACAAAATCCTCTCCTGTTTTTTTAAAACATTCTTCCAGCTATTCAGACTCTGTCCTTGAAAAACACGTGGCAAACAGGAAAAAATCCGTTTTCTGAAAGTAGGGTCTCAATGAAAGCTTATTATATCCCAACTGAAAACACTTATGAATAAATTGAGATAGGTTATTGTCGTACGAGAGTTGATGAAGATAAACCTCCTTCAGAATTCCAAAATACCCTTTCATGTTACCAGAAACGGATCTTGAAAAAGACTGCTAAAACCAGAAGACAAAACTGCACCTACAGCAGTTTCGTAGCGCAACTTTAGTCACCCTTTTCTCCCATCTCAGAATGAATTTGAATAAACTAAAAGAGTTTTTTGTAGTGTAGCATGTTAGGAAGAAAAACCGCTTTCAGTTTTCAAAATGGAGTTCTCAGCTGCTCAGGAAAGCTTCTGTAAGTTGACTAGTAAAAACAGTTTTTCTCTGCTAAAACAGGCTGCTACTGGGGTTTCGTAGCGCGATGCGAAAACACTGTGTAATTACAAAAACCACAGTTTAAGTCCAAAAATTTGACTTCCTTGATCTTTCCTTTGTTTTGAAATGACTTTCCCATATACCATGAGGCTGTTAAAAAGTGAATAAACTAACACCAACCTTTTAAAGTAAACTTCAAAAGGCAATCTATCAAAATTATTATTTAGCCTTATTTGCTATGGGATTTCCTTTATTACAGGTGAAGTACTGAGCACAAAAACTGACCATAGAGCCTCCATTTTATTGAAATGATATTTTTTGGTTACATATTTCCTTGAGGTTATTTTTCGTTTGGCAATTTCCAAATTTTCCAAATCCAACTTTCTCTTCAATTCTTCAAAACTACATTCCTCCTGTTGAGGGATGACTGCCTTACCTCTGTCACTTTTATGCATCTTTGATGATGTTTCCTTAGCCCTAGGGCTAAGTCCTGTTTCAGCTCTTATGATATCTCCCTTTCTTTGGATATTTTCTCTTTTGAAACCACTTTAGATAAATCAACCTAGAAGGAAATGCATTGCTTAATTGAGGAGCTGCCTCGCTTGAATTTGATGAAGATTTTTGATCTCCTTTTCTTTGAAATTTGTTTAGTGATAACAGTGGCTCCACTTGGGATAGTGTGCTCCTGTAGTACACTAAGAACTCGCAGGTATAGTGCCTTATCCTCTTATGATAAATGGAAATCTGCTTGACAAGCATCCCCTTCAAGTTTCTTCGGCCTTCACCTCGGGCTTGAACTTGATGATCACTGTATGAAAAAGGAATCTACATCTACTAAAAAAAAATGCTCAGTCAACCTTGAGCTTATTTTCATATTCCTACCTACCTACCCTATCCATTTCAAACTTCTTTCAGCTCAATCAATGTGAAATTTCCAATGTAGCCAGTCATTTGTCTTATCTGATATTTGTGTTTTTTGACTGCATTGGAGTTCAAAGCCGTTATGATATTGTGATGACCACTGCCACTAAAATAGCTTCTGATTTTCATAGGAAAACTGAAACACTGGAGAGTAAAACTCTTCCATGTATTTAGCTATAGGATCCCAGAATACATGATCAGCTTGATGATTCTTGTAGCTTTCTGGTTGTGCAAACTGATCTTCAATAACAGTGTCCTCTTCCTCAAACGTGAAAGAGAAAGGAAGAAACACCCTCTCCTTGTGTTCTACCATAGAAATCTTTTGAAAAGAATGATCATAACCATGAAGACTATATGATTGAATTTGACCTTGTAAACATTCAATATCTTTCTCAATGTCTTTAGCAAATTCATCCAAAAATTTCATCTTATCCTCTGTCTTGCAGTCAAATGATTTTAGATATGAGGACAAGGACAAAGAAAAATTTTCACCTATTTCTTCATTAATATGATCCTCATTCCATTGTTTAAAACTTTGAACTGAAGGGGAGTTTGCCACCACATCTGATCTATCCATCCATTCCTCCAAAAACATATACCAAAAGTCTTCAAATGACTTAATGGATTTGGCGGGAAAGATTTCAATCCACCGTTTACATTTTCCTTGAAATGAATCATAGAACAACATAATGCAAACATCCTCATGTTTAACTCTAAGAAGCTCTGTAAAATCACAGAAATCTAATATATGCTTCACAGTTAAACTTAAATCTTCTCCGTTGAATTTTGGACCATTCCTTAGAAAATATGCATCCTTGGAAAAACGATTTGGGAAACCATGAATTCCTGAAAAATTTATGCATGCATACCTTGAAATAAGAATGGTAGCATCTGGGTCCTTCATAACTCCAGTGGAATCACCATGAATCTATGAATTTTGAATTCTTCAACAATGGAGTCACCAAGGTAGATTTGCAGCCTCGAAAAATTCTCCTGAGCTCCTGCTACCTTCAGAAGTTCAGGAACATACTTTTCGGGAATGAGTAATCTTCAGACTCCCGGCAGACACACCAAAATGTTATTTCCAAATCAAGCACTGGAAGGCTGCAGACCAGGCTAACTTCAAGTAACTATTTCAAACCAGACTTTGACTAAAGCTTAGCCTCTTTAGCCCAAGAGGGCTCTCTCAAAGGTTATTAATGTTGATCTATGACAAGATGGCTAACTCTTATAAGACACAATAAATAAGTATGCTGGCTGGACAAAATATTAAATTGATTCCCATTGGGCTTATGGAGTCACTTATACCTCAGTAAACAACAACACTATCTTTCCATAGAAATCAGGGCACTTAACATCTAAATGTTCAAACATAACTCACATGAACCACAGTTTTGCAAAGGCATACAGGAAGTCAGAGCATGATCAATGAGTTTTGAGTGATTATGCATTTGTAAAACTGTAAAAGAACATTAAAGAAATATACCATCACACATTTGAACAAGGAGATCCATCGTGAATCCTGAGAAGGAAAACAGTCATTTGTATTACTGAAATTCTGTTTACACATAAACCAAAACAGTCCTCTGTTTTTTATAAAATATCCAACCCTTGTTACAAAGATGATTCAACTATATATAGAAACATGAATCTAACTACTTTGAGCTTCCTCCTCCAGCATGAGGGGAGCTCGATGGCTGCCACTAATGACACCTATCTGCTTTTAACAAACTATTTAATACAACAACCACTAACAGAAGTTATAAAGAGTTCTAATTTGGTTATAACTCTAATTCTATCTTCTTCATAAATTGATTCCTCCTTGCAGCTTTGACACTTGGCTTCCTCTTCGTTTGGCTGAGATGGCATGAGATGAGCAATTAATGTCCCATGTTGGCTTTGGATACTGAAGGCTTTGATCTGCTCCGTGTTGGCTGAGAATATCCCTAAATTTTCGGTTCTGGTTCCCCATCACCGAGTATGCAGCAGTGGGTACTTTAAGTCTTTAATAACCCAAGAATATAGGGCATTACCACATTACTGATATGCTGGAGGCTTCTTTGATGGACAGGTGTGCCAACCAAAACTTCTCGTATGCAGCTCCCTCAAAACCCTAATCACCGGGAATAAAGTGGCTTTATAACCAAAAATCTTAAACTTAGGTTAAAAGATTTCACCTTTTGTTAAAGGTACACCTGGCATATGTTGAATGGCTGTAGCAACTTACTTTGATCCCTTTCATGTCACTGAGGTGTTCCCTTTGCAAATTTCTGATTCTTTCATCAAACTGTTTGCCTGTGTTTTTTAAAATAACACCTACAGTAGTTTCGCAGTTTCGTAGCGCGCTGCGAAACTGCGAAACTGTTTTAAACAGTTTCTCTTTCCCCTAAGATTTTACTGCTCTGACACTTGATTTCAAAACTCCTTTTGACCATGGATGTGCATAACAGGGTCTGCATGCCTTCAAAATTCTGAAACTAAACAAAATTTGACAAAACTTAGAGCAACACCTTTCTTGGAATCAACAACTTCATTTAGCAGCTAATTTACTTAGCTGTGCCTTCAAGTCTGCAACCTCCTTTTTCATGGCTCTGTTTTCAGCTCTTAAATGCATGTTTGTCTTTTTGATGACTTTGGCCTGTTTGAGAGCTGGAACTGTCCATGTGTAAACATCAGCCACTGAATCCACCTGGCCTACTAGGTTTTTGCTTCCTTTCAACACAGTTCTTCGATAATTTGCATACATAACTACAACCTCTCTGGTGGCACTCTTCATCTTAGTAATTTCAATTTCAGTTGCCTCCAACTAGTCCTTTATGGCTATAATATTTCCTCCTTGGGAAATGATGACTTTTTTATTTGAGCCTTTTTTCTTGATTTCCTCTGCCTCCTCTGTTCTGGGCAATTCCTCAGATACCTCTGTTCTAGGCAGTTTTTCAGCTTCCCTTGCTTTCTTTCTTGTGAGAGGTCTTCTTGGTTTGAATATAAATTCATCCCCTGGTTCTTCAAACCTCAGTCTTTTTTAAGCCCTAGATTTCTTAGTGCTTTCCGGTGTTGACTGTGTCAAGTCAATGTGCATTGGTTCAATGTGCACCAGCTCAACTTGCTCAAACTCAATGGCCTCCAACAAATCACTCAAACTGGACTTACATACAGGGCTTTCCTCAACAGCCAATGCTTTGCCTTTTTCTTTGCTTATTTGACTCCTTGTCTTCACCCTTGACACTATTTGAGATTCATTTGGTCCAGGTACAGTCTTCTTCTGCTGAGCTTCTTCTTTTGCTGATGGCTGAGGTTGTTCTTTAATAACTAGTGGCTTGACCGACTTTCTTAACTGTGACTTGACCTTCTTTTTATTCTTAGCCTCCTTCTGAAGCTCAGCTATCGTGGGTTCTTCAACTGACTGCTCTTTTTCTCTAACTGGCTGTGGAGTAAGACCTGTTTTACTTTGAAAACCCGCCATGAAAATGAACGAGTCCCAGTCCCTACCTATTTTCTGAAGACCATTCAAAACTAACAATTTAACCAGACCATGGTGAAATAAAGATGTTTCACAGTCATCCTTAATTGCACTTTGTCACACATTTTGCTCAGACTTCGAAACAAGTAAAAGGGAATGTCTATGGATATTTTACCAGTAAAATGTAACAACAACTTGAAGTGGTAAGAGTAGACTTTATTATATCTTCCCTCACAAGTTAAATACTTCTGAATACAGGTGAGAAGTAGGGCATAATGCTCCTTAACATAGTTTCTAGGCACTGCCTTTGTCAGGTCCTCATTCACATATGCCTCTTTCAAGAATTCTTTGCAGGGATTCATATCGAACTTGAAGTTCTTAAACCATTCTTGCCCCCCTCTTGGGATCTCAGTTACTGCAGCTACTTCCTCCGGAGACAGTTTAACTTCTAACATAGCAATTTTAGAATTCAAACCGGTGAAGTTTAAAGCAAAATCCTTTGTTACCTGAGCATGGCCACCCTGCAGCTTCTTACAGAAATTCCAACAGTCGGCATCCTTGAAGGCTTTCTTCACACCCTCATCTCTTAATGCTAAGTCTAAACCTTCAGGCTCTGTTCTCTGACATTTTCCAGATCGGTGTTCTCTCCTCTCCATCTTGCCTTTGAAATATTCGCACTGACAATGAGCAACAGCTTCAACTGAAATGGTAATTCAGTCCTTTTTTGGCTCGGCCTCGCTTGTAAATAGGCTCACTTGAAAACAGATTCACTTGCAAACTCACATATAATAATCACACGGGCTGGTCACTTATGTATCATTCACCATCATCATAAAGATCCATGCAAAGTAAAACTCATTTGAATTAATACTGATGCGCATGTCTGCAAATCTATTGGTGGAGTGATGGTTAATGAGCGATTGGGAGGTACGAAAAACTGACATGAGAGGACGGAAGTGGTGACTCATTAACGGACTTGACCCTTTTAGAAATATTCACTGCAAAACGCACAAATCTGCGATTTCGCAGCGCGATTAGTTTTGAATTGCCATAATGCGCTGCGAAATGGCTTGATGGTGACACTGCGAAATGGCTAAACAATAATTATGCAACGAAACTGACCAATAAGAGACTGCGCTACGAAATTACGGAAAGGATCAGTGACATGGATTAGAAAAGACATATCTCATGAAAGCATGATGGTGGAGGATGACCGATAGGATTAGAGTACACTTTACATCAAACATCTTTAAAGCTTCAACCCTAAGTAAGAAACATAGACTAAAAACAATTTAACACCAACTTTAGACATTGAACTTGGACAATGGGTTATATACAAATGTTTATAGTTCTAAGTGATAACATTAGCAATCGAAATCAACAATGAAAGCTTTGGTAACAAAGACCAAAAAAGATCAAAAAGACAATTTCAAGAAAGTGTCAATTGACAACTTTGATGAAACAAAGAAGTAGATGGTCATAAAAAGCTATTTTTTCAAGCAACCAAAAAGTCACCAAAAGCAAAATTCAACACAAAGATTGATAACAATCTTTCTGCTCTGATAAATCAGAGCAACCAAGATCCCAACAAGAAATCTTGCGTGCTTTTAGCAAAAAGACGATGACGCTTGCAAACACAAAACAAGACCAATACTCCTTATAATCACAGAGAAATCAGAGTAAGACGCTTGCTGTAAAACAAACAACTGATACTGACCAAAATGACTATTTCAAACCGAATTAAACCACCAGACAAAATTCAGAGACACAAAAATTTATAAATCTTGAAAATTGCAATATATACGTGACTGTACTTATTTGCAAATTGCGTGTATACGCGACTGTGCCTGAGGAAACTTGCATATACGCGGGTTTCCTTCAGGAAACAAGCGTACGTCTGCTTCTGTAACTAAGGAAAACAACGTATATGAAAGATTTCAAGAAAAATAAAAAACAAACTAAAGAAACTGGCAAAACTTAGAATTCAAGAATAGACCAGGCAGTAACAGCAAATCAACAAGCAACTGAGCCCTGATTGGCTTGACAAACACCCAAACTAGGAACGACAAGAGTGTTGTCCCCAGTCGAGTTGCCAATTCTGTTGAGGGATTTTCTCCCCTAGGGCTTTTGGGTGGAAACCCTAGTAGACTGAAAGTTGTCTAAATAGAGAAACACACATTCACACAACCATTACGCTATAATAAGAAAATTCTAAATTAAGAAGGGCGTACCTCAGGTCCTACGTTCGAGAAGTTCCTCAAGGGTCCAAACCCTTCTTCAAGTCCCTTTCGCTCCTTTGTCCTGCAAAACAACCAATTCCAAAGAATGCAGCAGTATATGGACAAAGACTTATAAGGAAATCATCTTTATGTTATAAAAAAAGGAAGTTAGTTATGAACTTAAAACAACCATTCATATATGAAATTCAAACATAAACATCATAAACATAAAGAAGAAGCATATCGGGAACCAAGACGTGTTTCTTTATTATAGACAAATAGAATGTACAAAGGAGTAATATCACCTAAGTAACCTTTTGCAGGCTCCAAGCAAAGCTTCCTTCCGGATCCGTCTAGCCTCAAGCCTCTTGCATATCTCCTTCCAAGACTCACTCCATGATGCCATAACTAGTGGATGAACATCAACACACAAGGAAACAAGGGTTTCCTGTACAAATGGGGGAAGTTTAGAAGGCACAAGGGTCTTTAGACCTGGTCAGGGGAAAAATATTAGTATAATAACCTTTCTCTCTCCTCTCTCCTCCCTTAGGCCTTCCCTTTGATGTCTTTTTATACCACTCCCAAAGTAATTTTTTAGTTAGGAGTTGGTTGGGAACAGTTGGGCCACAGGCACTAACAGGTGATCAGCAGGTAAAACCCGTGATCTCTGCCCAAAAATAAGGAATTTTATATATTTTTAAGTGTTTTAATAGATATACACGGGTTGGGTATATGTAGACCCACGTATACACACATTTAAATCAGGGAAATGTCTCGTACAAGGAATAAAACATTGTTTTTTAAATTTGGGAACAGGTCTGGAAGGAAGGGTTGCCCTAAGCCATGAGTGCAGCATCACAAAACATAATAGTGAGATTTGGAGCTATAACAATCCTAGTCACCTTCGGTTGGTTTTTGAGAGATTTCGATTTTACAAGATTCGGTTGAACCCAAATAAATGCATTTTCACGGTTACATCTGGTCGGCTATTAGGGTTCATTGTGTCAACTGAAGGGATTTGAGTTGATCCCTTCAAGGTGGAGGCAATAGTTCAGTTGCCTCCCCCATCTTCCATTCGACAACTTCAAAGTCGTCAGGGGAAGGAAATTTTCGTGAGATGGTTTATAGCGAACTATGGTGAGATAACTAAAGGGTTTATGTGTTTGCTCAGGAAAGGAATTCCATTTCTATGGGATGACTTTGCACAACGATATTTTAATGCCATGAAGCAGGCGTTGATCTCTTCCTTGCTTTTGAGTCCACCAGATTATGGTAAAGATTTCCTTTTATATCTTGCAGCCGCAGAATCAACCATAGGTATGGTTTTGGTTCAGGAAGAGGATGCTCTCATGGAGCACGTGATTTATTACTTGAGTTGAGGCTTGGTAGGACCTGAACTATGCTATTCTCTAGTTGAGAAATTAGACTTGGCAGCCATCCATGCTATTCAGTGGCTTCACCATTATATTCAGCTATGCAAAACATTTGTCTTAGCGACGGTAAATCCTTTCCAATTTTTCCTCAGTAGGCGAGTGATTGGGGGCAAATACAATCGATGGATTGTTATTTTACAAGAATTTGATCTTGAGTTCTTGTCAGCCAAGTCTAAGAAATATTTGGTTTTGGCAGAATTAATTTCTGAGCTGCATTGTGGAGAAGATACTGTTTATGAGGAAAGTTTTCCTGACGAACATCTGATCCTCATCTGTTCACAAGACCCCTGGTATGGAGATATCATAATCTATCTGCAGACTTCAAAGTTCCCTCCTGCTGCCTCCAAGGATGAACGTCGAAAATTACATCACTTGGCTAAGAACTATGTCATCATTGGTGATATATTATATTACCGAGGGGTTGATTTGATACTTAGGCATTGTTTAACCTTAGAGGAAGCAGAGTCTGTGCTTAATGATTGCCACAGTGGAGCCTGTGGTGGTCATCTTTCAGGGCTTGCTACAACCTAGAAAATATTGCGTGCTGACTACTTTTGGCCTTCACTTTTTTAAAGATTGTATTGAAGCGATCAAACATTACCACCCTTGTCAAGTATATACGTGGAAGATGTGCGTGCATCCAGCTCCTCTTTTCCCTGTTATCACTGTTGGTCCTTTTACAAAGTGGGGCATTGACTTTTCTACGTGTAATCCGCCTTCAACAGCGAATCACAAGTACATTATAGTGGCCGTAGATTACTTCACGAAGTGGGCCGAGGCCATGTGCACTTATAAAAATGATAGTGAAACAACGACATTGTTCCTCTTCATCCATATCATTTCATGGTTCAGTATCCCAAGAGAGATTGTCACTGACCATGGCAGTCATTTCTAGAACCAATTGATGTCGGAATTGGCTCTTAAATTGGGCTTCTAGTAGGAGCATTCATCTCTGTATTATCCTCAAGAAAATGTCCCAGTAGAAGCCATGAATAAGTTCCTCAAGACGATCCTGCAAAGGACAATTGACAAAAATCACTCCAATTAGCATCTCATGTTGTATTCGGCTCTCTGGGCATACAAAACCTCAGTAAAGACTGCCACCAGTTTTACACCTTTTCAGTTAGTTTATGGGCTGGAATCTATCTTTCCTGTTGAATGTGAAATTCCATCTCTTAAGCTAGCTGCTAAGCTCCTTCCAGAGACCTCTAGTCTCGAAGAGCGCCTCCTTCATTTGGAACATCTCGATGAGCAGCGTCAAGATGCCGCTACAATCAATGAGGCTTATAAGAAAAGGGTTAAAACTCAGTATGATAGAGTTGTCCGTCCTCGAGTCTTTTCTGAAGGCGACCTTGTCCTAGTCTATGACCAAGATAAAGACGCCGTAGGAAAATTCAAGTCTATGTGGTATGGCCCCTTTATGGTGAAATGAGTTTTAGAAAAAGGGGCTTATGAATTAGTCGATTTTGAAGGGAACAAGTTGGTGGAGCCCCGAAATGGGCTCTACCTCAAGAAGTACTTTTCCTTGGTTACATATGAGCAATGGCTTCTTTGTATATTTTGTATTTTTGTACATATCTTATTGGGATTTTTTGTGATACTTACTCTTTTTTATATGCTTTAGTAGGTGTTGATGGATGACTTGGTCTATTTTATTTTTGCCGATGGTGCTAGTCACACACTCGGAACCTCGCTTCCGCAGCTTGGGTGATTTATTATCCAACTGGTCAGTTGATGGTATCAAGGGGAGTATTTATTGGTCCTGCATCAAATAATATGGCCAAGTATATTGTCGTCATTAATTTACTATCCAAAGTTATTTCTTATGGAATCGATTCGTTGGTAGTCTATCTTGATTCACAACTGGTAGTGTCGCAATTGAATAATATTTATCGGGTTTAGGATCCTTATTTATATCACCAATATTTGAGAGTGAGGGTGTTGCAAATATCATTTGTTTATATTACTTATTTTCACATTCCAAGATTTGATAATTTATTAGCAGATTCTATCACGAATCAAGCTTTAGATTGGCATATGATTCATTCATCAAGATAAAATCAAACCTCAAAAGTCAGAATTGTATATATATCATAAAATCGCCCATGTGTACATAAAGTGTCTAAAAAATATTATACAAAATCGGGACTAAAATGCCCATAATCATGTCCAGTACATCTAATGACCTGGCTTAGGATGAGCGGCTAAGTAGGTGACCAATACTTTGGCCACACGCCAAAAAAGGCGAACCCAGTCGCGTGGCACTCCTACCACAAGGCATTGCATATCCTCTGGTAGATATTCTACGGCTTGCATCGGTACCCGATGGGTCAACCTCACCAAGTTTCGCTAGACTGTGTATAACACTCTCTTAGTCTCCGTAGCCGCCTCTTCGACACCTCTTTCATGATGCGTGTGCCACAAAAATATGTCTAGTCATACCAGACCCACATTTGGAACATGACCATTATATCAATCATTTAATCCCATCAAAAATATCTTTAAGTTCATTTTCATATTTGAAAAACATAAAAAATCATAAAAAATTGACAAAACTTTAAAAATGGTTACCTATCTCTCCCCATGCTATGTCTGGTGGTAGCACCAGATTCGGATCTCCCCTGAAATCCATGCCAACATAGAGATAGTCATCCACAATGATGATTTTTTGCTCCACCAGGAGAGGTAATCATCATGAAAAGCAATCCTCGGTATGTTTCCGCCTCCAAGGTGTTTCATCAGGTCAGCCCACCTACCCATCTGAGGATCTCGGGGGCTACTGATAGGAACTGATACTCTAAGACATAACCATGGAACCTTCTCGAAGAAGAAGAAGCATAAAATGGTCCCATATCCAAAGTTCTTGTTCTGTCCTTTCTTAATGGAGGATAGCTGACTCTTCATATTGGTCAGAAGAGGTGTACACCAGTCAAGCATAGTAGTGAAACCATCTACGGTCAAGCTCATGGATATTTGTGACGCTTGGTGCAATGAGGTTGATCCATTTACCCTAGCTATGGTGAATAGTATGATCCTAAAGGACAAACTCTATACATGTTTGATTGGAATTTGGCTTCCAATCTTCTGCCCCGGGAAATATATATGTACATAGTCTTCCACTGAAAGACTATCTCGTGATCACCCTGTCGAATGTAAAACTTCTCCTCTCTGGGAGAGACCAATGATAAAGTAAATATCTTTTATCTCTATCCTTAAAGGCATTTGATCAATCATGAATGCATCATCTTCGATACTCCAATAGTGGATCAAAATTTCAAGCAAGCGGGTGTTTGCCTTCATATTTGGCATTTTGATTTTTTTTAATAAACTACATCCCCTCAATGCATCCAAGGCCTGTTGATCATTCATAATCTCATCATCAATAGTAGCATGCTCTCTTTCCCTCCAGGTGATTGTCATCCTGAAAGAAAATCAAGTTTAACCGTTAGATTTTTTATGTTTTAATTTCAAACCGCATGTATGCGGGTCCATTTCATACATAGTTGCGTGTAGGGCATGCGTATACATGGATTTCTCATAACCAACCCGTGTATACGCCGCTTTGAGATTTTTAACATAATTTCCAATGGTAAAACCTCAATCAAAATTTCTAAAAACAATCACAAATTGATGCAAACTGGATTTGGGGGTTACTTGGTGATTTTGAGCCAATTTGAACGGTCGAATTCTTTGGGGGGAAAGTTTGCTTCTTTTTCTCCACAAATTTTGCTCTCAACACAAATGGTAACAATGGTGAGTCAAAAATCATTTTATAGGCTTTGAAAATGTCAATTTTTTTCGAAACTTGATTTTGTTTCATCTCATGAATCTTTTAACTTAGGAGCCTAGATTGTCGAGAATAGGTTGTTTTTCAAGACATTTTGGACACTTTTTCGAAAATTCCAAGTTGGTTCCATGACTACTAACCCGTGATGGTAGGTATCGTTTACTCATTGGAATATATGTTAGGGAAGCCATTTTTTTGTTGAATTTTGCATACTAGCCTCCATTTGTCGATACACTTGTCATAGGGTCGATCCCATCATGTTATGGTTCATAAACCATCTTCACTCATCGACTTTTTAAATCATGACATGATAGTAGAGCCATCCTTTTCATGGGCATCGTAGTTAGTACTTCAATGACATTGGTTGCCCATGTTGCTTCATTGAGTAGGCTTGAGAGTCCTCTCTAGTCCCACCATGTCTTGTGCATTGAAGACTCATTCCTTTTTGCTTCTTCGCTTCATTCTGGCCTTATCCCTTAGAGGCTTCTTCATGTTGAGTTGTACTAATACATTGTATTTTGATCATTTGCACCTTTTTGCCTTGAGCCAGCTTCACTTGGACTCGTGTTTAAGCCACTTTTTGACCATGTCTTCTACAAAAATCAAACTTGCAATCCCTTAGCTTCTGCAACTTGACACACCTTCAGACCCGTGGAAGGAACATCCCATTGAGAGTCCTTGACTAGCTTCGCCTCCCTGCATTGAGCATAGGAATTGTCCCATCCCAGGAACTAGATCATTGTTTCACTGACACTCGTTATTTCCACTGTAATATAGCATTCTTTTATTCTTTTTCCATCTTAAAGAAAAAGAAAAAAAAACTACATGTTCCAAAAAAGAGTGGGAACGGGACAACATTTCCATTTATTGTTGGTAGCTAAAGTCAGTCGTGTCACCCTTGAACAAAGCACTCGAACTAAGCATATCTCCCATTTGGGTAGGATTTAGCTTGACTTAGGTATGCCTTAACCTTGTTATTGAGTCAGTTCTCCTTTGATTGGTTATCTCTTCCAATCATATGGAGAGTTCGTTCGTGCCTCCTGCACGACGAACTTATACAGAGTCATCATATGCTGCCACATGGTCAACATTGATTCATGCTTTTGTTTAAGGAAGTAAGCCTGAGTCAGCCTCTCTGCAGTGTCTCTTGACCTGTTTTTAGTTGGCCTCCCTGGTTGTCAGTATCTTATTTGGCATCACATTAGTTATATTGGTCCTTTACTCGTGCCGGTTTGAGAAGGTCTCCATTAACTTCTTAATAGAGAGTCTTGTCCTTATCGATGACAACATCTTGCTCTAAGGACAGGCCTAGAGCCGCACCATGACCCTATTTTCATTATTGATAGGTCACCTTGTGCTCAGCATCGATCAATATCATGGGTCTTTGACTGAGTGGTTTCCCTTGTGTTCGACATCAACTTTCATTATCACACATTGGGATTCATACAGTGCCTTGGTTTCCATTTGACCCTATTGGTGGATTCTTGGTCTCTGTGTCAACTTTCATTATTGGTTGGTTCAGAGGGTTTCTATCGTGTGCAGGCTACATCTTTTGTATGCTGGAAATATGCTTCGGTCGGGTTACTACATCATTTTGCCGTCTGATTCCTTCCATGTTATTGGCCTATGGGTTACACTCGTGCTAGATTGATGAAGGATGCATTAATTCCTTCCTTCTAGTGAATCTTTCCCTATTGACTACAACTCATTGCTCTGGGGCAAAGGTCTAGAGTCCATTTGGCAGTACATTGGGGTTTGCAGTCATCAGTGGCAGATCCTTCGCTATCGACAGTGGGAAACCATCATTGTCTCCTGATTGATAGATTCTTATAGGTATTCGACTTCAGCTCATCTATTTTGAACTTTTCAGATTGTACTAGGTACCTTGACTCTCATTATCATTATTGGTGAGTAGTCTCCCATTTGTTAATGGTATACATCAATGACCAGTAATCAAATGATTTCTCACATGGTCGACTTCAGATCATTTATTCCCATTATGTAGAAATGTACCACGACGGTTGGTGAATACCTCGGGTTGCATCAGCATTCTTTGGTTCACTTGTTAGTTGCTCCTGTTGTTGCTAGTTGATACCATTTCCACCTTATATGTTGCAATCCTTCACAGCGACATCCTATATTCTGGCATTCGAGTTGCGATGTAGTACCATCTAATTCCATCATGTTGATTTGGTACTATTGGGATTAGCTTTTTGACATCAGTGATCAACTCCATCTTTCAGCTTCATTGATCATCTTCTTATATGTGATATTCATACATGTACTTGTTCGATTGTGATCAGATGATCCATTATGTACTTTCAGTTCCTTATACTTGTATATAAATTGGATCTGCTTGTACTTGATATGCAGACATGCTTTACTTTCTCTGAGCATGGGTATGCTCACCTCATACAGTTGTTTCTTTTTTATCTTCTTTTACTGGCTTAGCAGGCTGAAATCTGGTGAAGTCCATCTCAATTTTTGACATGTTTCCTTTCCATATACTTAATACATTTCGACCATCATGTTCCCCTTCTAACCTCATATATTAGGGGGCATCTGTTATAGCTCCAAATATCACCTTATGTATTTGTGATGCTTGGTTTATGGCCTAGGGCAACCCCTCCTTCCAAACTTGGTCCATATTTAAAAAACAATGTTTTACTCCCTGTACACGACTTTGTGTTGTATTAAATGCGTGTACATGCAGGTCAGTATATACCCAACCCGCGTATATGTCTTAAAACACTTAAAAAAATTAAATTTCCTTAATTATGGGTAGAGATCACGGGTTTTATTTGTTGATTACCTATTAGTTCCTGTGGCTCAGCTGTTCCCAACTGTTTTCAAAATAAAAAACTAATTTGGGAGAAGTATAAAAAGACTTCAACGGGAAGGCCTTAAGGAGGAGAGAATATAGAGAATTACTCTATTGAGATTATCCCCTGATCAAGTCTAAAGATCCTTGTGCTTCAAGAACTTCACCAATTTTAGGAAACCCTTGTTTCCTTGAGAGTTGACATCCTTTCACTTGTGGGAGATATCTTTGTGTTGGTTATGGAAGGAGCCTTTTGAAGACTAGGACTGGACGGACCTGGAGGATAGTTCCGCTTGGAGCCAGAAGAGGAAGACTCAGGTGAACTCTTTCTATGTTTTTATTATAGTTATCTGCAATAAAATAAACACTATCTTGTTCTTGATATCAACTTTGTTCATGCATCTAATGTTATTGTTATGGTTTATATATGAATGACTATTTCAGTGTATAACTAATCATCTACTTATATGTTATAAAGTTGATTTCACTATAATGATTTATCTATATGTTGTTGTGCATCTTTGAATTGGTTGTTTTGCAGGTTCAAAGATCGCGAGGAGTTGCAAAGGGTTTGAACCCTAGCTGGAACTACCCAAAAAAAGGACCCCCGAGTATGTACATCCTCACATAGTTTTCCCATTTAAGTATTTTTCCTAAGGTATATGCTTGTTTCTTGTTGTAGATTACTCCTACTCTGCTAGGGTTTTGAACCAAAGCCCCAGGGGAATTTATCCCTTAACACTATAGGAAGCGATGAGTCCTTGGAAGACTATGAAGAGAGCTACCAGCTCAGTTACAAAAGGGTCAGGTGTACAGTTGACCCTGAGTCTCTGAAGTTGGTCCTGCTTAGGGGAATTCGGGAAGATCTTTTAGACACCCTCCATCTACTAGCCGGGGGAGACATCTACCAAATATCCTATGAGGACATAAAGAAGTTAGAAACCATTCTAGAGCAGCCAAAAAGAAAGGTAGGGGGAGTCAACCCATAGCCAATATCTCTTCTTCCAATTCATCCATTAAAGGTGAAATTGGAAACATGCTGGAAGACTTCAAAAGTGAGATGCTGTAGACTCTTACCATGCAAATGGATACCTTACATATTAAAAGAAAACAAGAGAAATCAGAGAGGGATTTGGCCATTTTTTCCCCTAGATGCACCAGGAGGCATCCTAGGAATGAATGCCCATTGAACTCTATAGAGGTTTGTTCAGTCTGTGAAGAAGATAATTCTATAGATAAGTGCCCTTCCTTGCCCAAACTTAAAGCTGTATACCAAGGGGATGAAGGAGTCACTGAACAAATATATTACATAAACCAAAGGAGGATGCATGGACCTAGACCATACCAGCAGGGGATGCAAGGGACATCTCAAGCATACTACAACCCCAACCAAGTCACCTCCATACCTTCTTGGGCCCCCCCTGCTCATCCTTCCTGGTCCATGTCTCCTGCTTGGTCCTTCACATCTCAATATCATGCTTAACCAGCCACCCATTCATTTCAATCCTATGCTCAGTCACAACCTCAGTGGAATACATCTCATTAGGGGTGGAGGCCCCAATACAACTCTCCTCTCACTCTTCTACCTCCACCACCTGCCCAACCATAACCATTACCTTCTGCTCCAACAAGGAAACCCCAAATGCCTTCCTAGCCAAATCCAAACCCGAACAATAGACAAGCTCAACAAGTGTGTAGTGGGGAATCATCATGCCCAACTTATGTTGTGGAGATTCAAGAAATTAATTTGCAATTCGAGAAAGTTCTCCTAGATAGCCAACCTCCACCCAGGGAGGTTGAGGAAGATAAAGAGGAAAGTGAACCTAAATAAAATCCACCCTTTCCTGAGAGACTATCCATGAAAATCCAGCATATCCCAGAAGAGACTGAACTCCTGAGATAATTGAAACATTTATGTGTGAAGATACCACTTCTCCAAGCCATAAAATATGTGCCTAGCTACAATAGGTTGATCAAAGAGAAGTGCTTTAGGCATCCAAGAAGGCGTAAGAAAGATGCCCCAACCATTAATGTCATAGGACAACTACTTGACCTGATGTTGGGGTAGATAATCTGTCCAACATATCTGGACCTTTGAAGACCAGTAGTTAATGTCCACATCAATCAAACAATGGTCCCACATACCTTGATTGATGTAGGAGCTACCATTAATTTTATGACAAAGGACACAATGCTCAAACTTAAGCTCCAAGGCTCCTTGAGGAAGACCACAACAGTACCGCAGCTAGCAAATTGCTCCACAGTGACCCCTGAGGGGATTGTGGAAGATGTGATGGTCTCCATTGATTCTTGGGAGTACCCTATTGATTTCTTAGTTCTCCAGCCAAAGGCAAAGCTCACTGGGTATCCTTTCATTCTAGGAAGACCCTGGTTGGCTACAGTTGATGCCTACACCAACTGCTGAGTTGGGAACATGACCATAAAGAATGAGCACATGTCCAAGTAGTTAATCCTATAACCTCCTAACTAACCCTTGCTAGAACATGATCTACCTCTCTGGTTGGAGGAGGAGAACGAGGATGAAGTTTATTCTACACCACTTTGTACGTTAGAAATTGCCATGGGGGGAAAACCGCAAGATGAGGATGATATGATTGGAAATTTGATTCAGAATCCACCTCCTAGTGTATCACCATTAGAAGACATAGTATGAGAAACCCCAAACAACCCCTCAACTGATCTCTGTGTGGCTGAACCTACTTCTCTCGGTGTTAAAACTATAGAGTTTGGCCAAGAAAGAACATTGAAAATTAATCCATCCTTGTCTACTTCCCAGGAGAAGGAGCTATTCAGCATACTGAGAAAACATCTAGATGCCTTCGCTTGGAGTTATAAGGAGATTAAGGGAGTGCACCCTTAAATATGTACTCATCATATATACATCAAGGAAGATTGCAAGCTAGTCAGGGATCCTCAAAGGAGGATGAACCCAACACTTAAAGATATTGTTAAGGAAGAATTGCATAAATTGATTGATGTAGGGTTCATCTATCCCATATCTGACAGTGAATGGGTCTCTCCTTTGGTGCTAGTGCCAAAGAAAAATGGTAAGTGGAGAATCTGTGTCGACTATCAGGAATTGAACAAAGCCACTAAAAATTACCATTTTCCTTTACCTTTCATAGATCAAGTGTTAGACGGTCTGGCAGGGAATTTTTTTTTCTCGTTCCTAGATGGGTTTAGCAGGTACAATCAGATTCAAATCAGCCTAGAAGACTAATATAAGACCACTTCCACTCGTCCTTAGGGTACCTTTTCATACTAGGTCCTTCCTTTTGGTTTGTGCATTGCTCCAACCACTTTCCAAAGAGCGGTATTGAGTATACTTTCTGAACTGGTTGATGATGCAGTAGAAATATACATGGATGATTTTACTCCTTGTGGCTTTGACTCTTAGGAAGCTTTATCTAACCTAGGAAAAGTTCTAGATAAGTGTATTGAGATGAACCTGTCCCTCAGTCCGGAAAAATGTGAATTTTTGATGGTTGAAGGGACTATGCTAAGTCATGCAATATCTCAACAAGGACTGTAGGTGGACCCCAACAAAATTGCCATCATCCAAAGGGTCCCACCTCCTCAAAAGGTGAGAGATGTTAGAAGCTTCCTAGGCTTAGCTAGATATTATAGGAGATTCATTAAAGAATTCAGTAAGATAGCCTCTCCTTTGTTTGGCCTCCTAGGCAAAGATGTTGAGTTCATATGGTCAGAAAACTATCAAGAAGCCCTAAATACCTTGAAGAGAAAGCTAGTGACTACCCTAATTATCAGAGGCTCAAACTGGGCCCTACCCTTTCACATTCAGATAGATGCCTCGAACAAAGCAATAGGAGCAGCCTTAGGACAAATTTATGAAAAGTTACCTTATGCCATATACTTTATAAGCAAAAAATTGTCAAAGGCAGAGTTAAACTATACAGTGGCCGAGAAGGAACTCCTAGTTGTCGTGCATTCCTTAAACAAATTAAGACATTATATCACAGGCTATCAAACCTTTGTGCACACTGATCATGCTGTAATTAGATATTTAATGAACAAACTAGATGTAAATGCTCTCATTATTAGATGGTTGCTTTTATTGCAGTAGTTTGATCTGACCATTATTGATAAGCCTGGTAAAGAGAATGTTGTTGCTGAATTTTTGTCTAGAGTAAATTTGCCTGTAGGTGAAGAAGGAATGGTGGATGACCAAATGTCGGATGAACACCTATTTTCTATATCAGTACTCTCTCCATGGTTTACTGATATAGCAAACTATTTGGTTTCAACACAGTTCCCACCACACCTATCCTCAAAAGAGAAGAGCAATATAGTAAGGAAAAACACCCCTTTCACCTGGATTGGAGGAAATCTCTTCAAACATGGACCATATTAGATTTTGAGAATATGTGTCAGGGAGGAGGAAGTCTTTGACATCCTCCTGACCTGTCATGATGGACCTTGTGGAGGTAATTTTGCAGCAAAAAGAACCGCCTTCAAGATACTGCAAGCAGGCTACCACTGGCCCACTCTTCATCAGGATGTGAGGAGATACACAAGCCAATGTTATCGGTGTTAGAGGATGGGGAAACCCACCCCAAAGGATGAAATTCCCATGCAGCCTCAAGTGACCTTTGAGCCATTTGAGAAGTGGGGCATGGACTTTGTGGGGCCTATCAACCCTCCTTCAAAGTATAAGCAGTATATCATTGTGTGCACCGACTACCTGACAAAGTGGGCAGAGACAAAAGCAATCAAAGAAGCGAAAAAGGAAAAATTAGCTGAGTTTTTGAGGGAAAACATATTCTACAAGTTCGGGTATCCGAGAGAGTTGGTCACAGACCAAGGCAATCAGTTCACTTCCAACCTAATTGAAGACCTGCTCACACATCATAAGATCAAGCACATGACTTCCACCCCTTACGATCCACAAGCCAATGGCAAGTGGAGGTCACTAACAGAGCATTGGAAGGGATCCTAACCAAGGTAGTGAGCAACAGTAGGAAAGACTGGGTACACAGATTAGTTGAGGCCACTTGGGCACAACATGGAAGATCACCATTGGGTTCACATCCTATGAACTGGTCTATGGGAAGAAGGCTTTGTTGTCAATAGAGTTTGAATTCAATACCCTAAGGATGGCAGCGTAGCTGGACCTAGACCTCAACCATGCATAGAAAGACAGATTACTTCAGCTCAATTGATTAGATGAATACAGATTGTAAGCCCTTCTCCATATAGAGGTAGTTCAAATTCAGAGAAAGATATGGCATGACAGAAATATCAGGGAGAAGCAATTCCAAGAGGAAGATTGGGCACTACTCTATGATTCAAGATATAAGGGTTTCAAAGGAAAGCTGAGGACAAGATGGCTAGGACCCTACACTGTGGAGAAATGCAATGACAATGGTTCAGTTCTGATCAAAACCATTGATGATGAAGCCATCCCCATGCTTGTTAATGGACATCGGTTGAAAGTCTACAAGGGACCCTTCTCTAAGCGAGAGTTTATTGAATATTTGAATAAAATAGTGATGGTAGTGGAGCATGTATTAGCTTCCACTTCACCCACTCACTGAAGAAAAAAGAAAAAGAAAAAATAAGGAGTCAAGTGAAAACCTCCATGAGGCGCTTTAGTCCCATCATTGGGTTTAAAACATCTTCTGAGGCGGCCTAGTGATGTCAAAAAAAAAGAAAAAAGGAAAAGAATAAGATCCCTAGGTGAAAACGTCCCTTGGAGGTGCCCAGGGTAGGAAATTAAGGTGAAAACCTCTCTGAGATGCCCTAGTTGTTTTCAAAATAAAAAAAGAGAGAGAGAAGGAAAAAATGAATTTTTATTGCATTGCAGGTTTGCAGGAGGACTACAGTGAGCAGAAGAAGGTGCCAAGGGGACCCTGACATTCATAACAGCATCCATCTCATCTTCCCCACACCTTCCTCCATCATTTTTGGCATCTCTTTCACTCCACTGTACCTCTTCTTCGAAAACTGTGTTTTCTACAGGAGGCTCCTATAGGAATTACAAAAAGCCAAAAGTGTCTACAGGAGGCAGTTTGAGGGATAGGAAAAGCTTCATGAGAAACCAATAATCTCTCTTACTATCTTCAAACCTCCTTGCCATCATTTCCAAGCCTGCATCACACTCCAAGCATCATTATTATTATTTTTCTTCTTCTCTTTCCAAGAAAAAACACAGAAAAATAGTTTTTCAGTTTTGAAAAACAAAAACAAAAGGAGGAGAAAGCACCATTAACTTTACCTGAAGCTTACCTACTATCCCTAGATCATTCATCTCCACCTATGGCATCATTCTTGAGCTCCAATCACATGGAATAGCTAAAGTTTCAAGGGGAGAAGCAACAACAGGAGCTCCTGTAGGAATTCCTGTAGCAGTTGATCCCATAGCAGTCTAGCACCAGAAATTAGGGGCAACATATATGAAGGTTGAAAAGGCATATGCAGCTCAGCTCTAGCAAAAGAAGAACCTGCAAAAACACACATCAACAAGCAGAGACAACATGCATGAAGGAAAATGAAGGTATGCAGTAGAGAAAGCCACAACACCTCACAGTCAATGGAAACAAATACACTTGGATCATGGGTAAGTAGCTAAGTCACTCCTCTATTTGCATTTCTGTAATTAGGAATCATATGAAAGAAACGAGATGGTTGAAATCGAAAGGGGAAAAGGTGGCCAATTAACTTGGCCACCTTCATTTAGTTGACTCCACTTGCCCGAGATGTCACCCACACATGCGCATAGTCAACTAAAGCAAAATATGCCAAGGACAGGTAGTGGGAGGAAGAGTTAACTCCAATGCAGTGATGTGGGGATGATTAGGAGGGGAGGTCATGATGACCAAGTAGGTGGGGACCAACGGTCCTAATTTTGGCAACGTACATCTTGCTAGCTCAACACTCATAACCAAAAATATCCATAAAAGGTAATGAGCACTCCTCCCCATGCAATCTCACCACTTTTTCTTCAGCTTCTCCTCATAACTCAACCACACAACAGTCTCCTTAGGCCCCCACATTTTTGTAACCACCATCCTCCATCGATTTCTTCCATATTTTTTCTTTCGGAATTCTACGGGAGCACCTATAGGAAATCTACAGGAGGGACATTGGGCTTCTATAGGAGGGGCAGTGAGTCTTTTTGAAGGGAGAAAATGGGATTTTTGGCACAAATTTCAGTCTAAAGAGGTAGGGTTCATGAATGCCCTCTGTTGAATACCAAAATGTGAAAGGGTTGGTCTCAAATTGAAAGTAAAATAAGTATTTAAGAGGGCATACAAAAAATTTCTCTTTAAAAAAAAAAAAAAACACAGCCCCCTCTATGTTTCTATTTCACCCAAAATTCTTTGTCTCCACCTCCATATCTAGTTTTTCAAAGGAGTACAGGTAGTATGATAGGGAGTTTATGAGAAAATAACACACTAACTCCACTAGGCTTCATGCACATCCTGAAGTGGTGGATATATTTACAAGGGCAAACTGGATGAATTTCTTTGAGAAGTTTAGAGGGTTTGATGATGAAATTGCCCATGAATTTGCTCTCTCTATGGTCTCTCACACAAGAACTCATGCTACTGTAACCATTGGAGGCCTCTCCATTGAAATAAACCCTGAATTCATCAGTAGGGTCACTACACTTCCTCTTGGGCTGCCTTGGAGTAAAGATGAGAAACCAATTGGCCAGGATACCAAGAAGAAAATTTTCCAAGATAATGAAACCCCTGTTGAAGACAAAAATGGAATTAGGAGGACTAGCATACAATATCCTTGGGATGAGGTTAGCTACCAAGTGATCAAATACATTTCTTGTGAGGGGAGGTACAACATTGTTTATGGATACCATTTCAGAATCCTCCAAGAATTGAGATATGGCATGGATACCCCGGCACATCAAATGATTAGTATCCCTTACTTTCTCCTTCAGTCCCTCATTGACTCGAGCACCAAAGTGCATGAAGGAAATTCACAACAATTAGCTCACCATGGCCTAATCAAGATCCTAGTAGAAGAAGCCATCCATACCCTTACACTCCTATAGCATGGGAAGTTTTCAGAAATATGACAGCTGAGGATGACATCAAGGCATTAATCTATGATGTCAGTCTTGCTGTCAGTGAGGAGAGAGAACATCAAGGAGGAGAAGATGAAGCCAGTGGTGACATAGAAGAGCAAGAGAGGAAGGAGGTAGAGAAAGAGATAGAATAAGAGGAGGAAAAAGAGACAAAAGAGGGAGAAAAGGAGGCAAAGGGGGTAGAGAAAAGAGAAGAATCCCTTGAAACTTTGGATTCAAGAGAAGCAACAATTTCCCTCACTGCCCTCAGTACACCAAGCAAGTAGAAGCAGAAGAGGAAGATGCAGGAGAAAGAGACTCATTTGGCATACATGGCCAGCTTATCCATGGAAGCATTACAATGCAGAACACCGACCAAATCTTATGGCCTCTATCTGAAGGATTAATGGCTTCAATTCCAAATAAAAACTTTTTCATAAAGAGGCACAATGCCTTTCCAAGGCTATAGGCAGTTCATGGATTTGTGTGACCAAAGCACCTTCGAGGAAAAAGCAAAGATGTAGAGTTCGATCTACACAACATGGACCTCACAGACCTGAATGTGTGGGACCCCAATGCCAAGCTAGGGGATCTGTAATTAATGGCCATGGCATCATGGATGAACCATGAAGAAGTGAGGGAAGCAGAAATGAAAATATTGATGATAAAAGAGCAGAATGAACCATTAATGATAAGAGCTGAGCCATCAGATCCTATGGCACTCATCAACACACACAACCTGCTTGCCAATGACCCTCAAATTTCCCCTAAATATCTAGCCAATCAGGCACAAGCCATTGAACACTTTGAAGATATGCTTAGGCTACTAGGGGATGACTGTGGGCATGCATGCATGAGAAGATGGAACACCCTACCCCACAAATTGCAGATAAGAGA